>JAOBSW010000331.1:0-102473 GCA_026214975.1 Gentiana macrophylla | reverse complement strand
CAATGATATATTTAGTTCAAATCAACTACCTTGTAACTTGGTGTTTTGCAAAATGAGTAAACAATTTTGTTCACGTTTACATGTCATGTTATATCATTTTATTTGTTCCAAGAATTCTGTAAATTTTCAGCCATAGAAATTTGTCTTATCTACAATTTCTCTCTTTACATCAATTTAGTTTTCATTATGGATTGTTCTGGAATTGTTTAACAGGAGGGGTACTCTGTTCAGAAAATTCTGCAGCTGTACTCTTACTTATCATTCTGTTTTGAATAAGCTAAACACCTCCAAATGACTTGGATTTTTGGTATGTTGTAGAAAACATCCTGCACTATAATTTTGTTTTGGAACCAAGTGCAAATTCATTTTGGTTTGAGCACAATCTGCAACACACGGCAGTTGATGAAGTCCTGAAATTTTTGACAACTTATAGCATTAAATGAAAAGAATTATTTTGACGAACTATGGCTCCCCAAAAATTTTGATTTTGAGCATCATATGTAAAACTTATATACTCACTGATTTTCTCTTTGCCTTATGTTCAAAATCAGTTCGGTTTGTTTTGTTTAAATTAATTATTTAAATTGGCTTATGTATGCACCCGAATTTCTCAAAACCATTTAAGTCCTCTGGTCAAGGAAGGATGATGTCTTTCTTTCACCACATGAGTTATAGTGTAGTAGGTTATAGGAGATGATAATACTTTGATTTATCGATTCTTAAGCTAGTTGTTACCTAGGATAAGAAGTTTGGTAGGTAGAGACTAGGTGTTGTCGTTATAGTGCTCTCGATTGCAAGAAGCGATTGCGTGGTGATTTTCCAATCTTATGTCTTCATCAATAAGTTTCTCTTTTATAATCATCTAGTTTCCTACTTGGTTATTCCGATTTCAAATGTTTCTTATCCATACTAATTGTAACTCATGCTCTAGTTAAATCCTCAGTTTGAAACTTGTGAAACTCGGTAAAAGTCTCTTATTGCTTGTTTTATTTTCCAAGTGTGTACATTCATTTGATGTGCCTTATTTTTTTTTAAAGATGTTTTCATCGTGTCAAATTCTTGATTTAAGAAAAATAAGTTTCTCATCCTTCAAACTATTTGACGACAATTGCATATCCTTCCAACTATATCATGTTTAGCTATTTCAGGCAACAACACTTTTGCATCCTAGTGATTACCCTTAATGCATCCCCTACAAGATGTTTTACTACATACAAACTTTTGTTTAAAGACTCGACTTCTACCAAAGCCTCTGTTTTCTCTCTTTGCTATCGCTTGGTTTATGTTTACAAAAATTCTCGACCTTTGCTTTGCTTGAGATGGTTCTCACGAACTCCATATGTAATTCTATTCTTTCCAAGTACTCCTCAGTGCGTTTCAACTAATAGTGTTAAGGTCTCTTACTTTGGCACATACTTTTCATCATACTCGTGTTTGGCTTTACCCAACATGAGTGAATACTTTGTTTCGTGTTTTCCCTTCAGGTTAAACAACTTACAGTGTTCCAAAAATTCTGAAAATTTTCAACAAAGTAGATTACTGTCTTATGTACAATTTCTCTTTTACATCAACTCGATAATCATTATGGATTGTTCAGAAAATTCATGTTTATACCGGACACTCTGTCCAGAAAATCTGCAGCAGCACTTTCACTTCTTCTTCCGTTTTGAACAGGTTAAACACCTTCAATTGATCTGAATTTTTGATATGTTGCGGACAAAACTTTTATCTACTGTTTTCCTTTTGAAATTATGCTCAGATTCTTTTAGTTTGATCTCGATTTGCAATTCAACTCAGTGTTTATGAATCTGGAATTTACGACAGCTTGTGCAATCGTCAAAATAACTATTTTTGACAAATTATTCTCATTAAAAAAAAATCCAATATTTTTATATCACCTGGAAAACTCCGATTATCTAAATAGTTTCTCTTTGGATCGTGCTCAAATTCCTCTTCGTTTGTTCAGTAAAAAAAAAAATTTTTGATAATGTCGGATCGGAGTAAATATCATACACAAAGAACCTAAAGGGATTTTCACCTCTTTGACTTGGGGTTTGGGCTAAGAGGGTAGTAAGTTCTGACCGTTATGTTTAGGTGTTCCTCGAAGTTTGATCTCATGCGAGTTAAACCTTTTAGTAGGATACTTGTAAAGCTAACGTTATAGTTTCTTTTGCAGTTTAAACAAGAACCAAGATTACATCCTCCAGCGTGTCATGTTTGATGTTCAGACCACTTTCGTGCTGCCACTTTAGTAATTATACTTTTTTACGGTAATTTGTTTCTCATGTAATCCCTCACTTGAGACCTTTAAACTCAACAGGTCCTCTCTGTTTGGAGTCATGAACTTCAAAATATATCTCTATAAGCCAACCTCTTTAACTAGTTCATACTTTCCTACTTTTCAAATCATGAAAAGTTCTCTCCAAAACTTCTATTGAATTTCAATCCAGTTAATGTACTTTGTACCATTCGAGTTTTAACTCTCTTTGAGGCCATTTAGAGCCATGAACCGCCAGATATGTCTTTCGATTTTCCATCCTCTGTTTGGCGTTTCTATTCCAATTTTGTTACACCGGTTGAAAGTCTATTTTATTTTAACCTCGAGCATTTATTCCTTGGCAGTGTACTATTCATCTCGAGTAGTGCAACCTTGAACATTTGATTTGAATCGTCAATGATCGACAATTCTTATGTGTCTTTTCCTCTTCATTTAAAAAAAAAATATTGTTTGCTGCTTACTTATTCAAACTTTTGATATTCCCCTTACAATTCCTTGAGGAATTTCTTTTCTATTAAATCTTGAGATAACCTCTCTTTGACTCTGCAAACTTGGACACTTCTTGACAAAGTGTTTATTTTATTACGAGACCTTTTGGTGTACTCGTTTTGTCTCCATGGCTCCTTCATTATTTGAGATTCTTGCTCTTTTTATTTCCATCTTTTTAGTCCTTTTGGTGCTCGACCTTGCACCTTACCTTGATTCTGCATTGCGTGATGTTACCTTTAACGTCTCCACTTTCTCAAGGCTTATATGAAAGCTTATTACCATCCTTTCAAGTTACCTGAAGTCTTTGCAGACCACCGTATCTTGCGAAATTCCTCTCTCAAAAAAAGAAAATCATCTGCATGGTGTCTTTGTTTTCCTTTTATGGCTATCCGCTTTGTATTATGATACAATGTCTCATTCTTGATTTGGAACCACCTTCAACTTTTCCCCAACAAGAAATCATCTTGTTTTTCTTGTAACCAAACAACCTTTCTTATTTCAAGTGCATTGTATCATTCCTTGGCTTACTGTAGTTGACATACCACCTGGTACCCAACTTGTCACTTTTCAATTTTATTTATTCTCCAAGCTAACTATTTTTGGCATAAGAGTTGGATCGGACCGTCGAGAGAGAAATTAGGACAATGCATGTTCCCCACCCACAAGGAGTCTCGAAGTCCTTGGTGGGATCCTGCGATTCTTCATCAAGCTTGTGGTGCCATGATGGAAGTTGGGATCGAAAGATGTCAAGTGTGCCATGAAGTGTGGTTTCGGCTAGGAAGATTCGACTTTCGGGTATAGAGGCGGCGAGGCAAGCAAAGAGTGTTGAACCGATGATTTCAAGATTCGAGGCAAGCTTGATTGAGTTCGTGAAAGAATCAAGACAAATACCGGTTGTCTCGGTTACAAGTGAGTGGTTGAGCCCAAACCGACCATTAGTCACGAGTTAGATAGAAGATAGCAACCCGTCGGCATCGGAATCGGCTTTGGGTTCGAATGCGGAAGATTGTGGACGGACAATGAAGAATGAAAACCTCGAGATGGCAATTGCAGTTCATCTCGGAGCGACCAAGATGTACAAGAGTTGGAGCAGTTACTCACTGGCGGTCTTTCATGAAGATAGAGATAGAAGAGCGTGAGTTTTCTAGGATGAAGTGGGCGACGACAAAATACTGAGACTAGAGTTGATACGTCAAGGCAACGTGAAGATTGAAGTGGATCGTCGCAACCTCAAAGTTGGCTTAAGACAAGCAAAAGAGTTGGGAAGATGGAAGAAGAAGAAGGCATTTGAGTTAGGAGGCAAGCGCTTTGCAAAGTCTGAGTTCAAGTACACCCAGATTACATTCGAGTTTCGAGGACGAAACTCCTCTTAAGGAAGGAATGTAACATCCTAATTTTTAAGTAAAAGGGTAAATTAGTAATTGAGTTTAATCATTACGACCACAATTATTATTTGTTCTTTTACTTAATTAAAAAGTATTTAATTAAAGGATTAGTTATTATTTAAAATGGAATTTAATTAATAACTATAAAAGGAAATAATCCTAAAATCTTTTATTTTCATCATGCGCATATTACGACAAAAAAAAGAAGAGGCAGTATGCACATATGAAGGATGAAGATGCCAGAAAAGGGAGAACGTAAAACTTAAAACGTGTGACCAATCCGTTCATCTGTTCAAAATGCGCAGAGAGAAAAGTGATCGGCCACGATGGGCGCAACTTTGGAAAATAACATCTCTGAATTTACGTAAGTTTTCAATTTAGCGCAGTTTTTGGTAATAGCAATTGAGTTCGATTCTTTCAAAGTCGTATCTTTCAATCCGTAGCTTCTGTTTTTTCACCATGAGTAGTTGAACGATCGTCTTGAAAGCGTAGATTAATCTAAAAATAGTTTCACAGCAGCTAATCCATGTAATCTGCAGTTTTACTGACCTTTTCGTTTCGATTTTACTGCGTAGAAATAGGATTTTAGGGTTTCTCGTTGATCAAATAGGTTTTGGTGTTGAAGATCAACGGTATTGCGATTAGCTTGACGTTTTGCTTTACTGTTTTGCTGGAAATTAAGGTAGAGGCTCTTCCTAATGAGTAATTATAGTTTTATAATGATAGGTTGAGTTTTGGTGAGTTTTGGTGTTGTTTGGTGATAGAATTCATGCTAAGTTGTAATTAATGAGTTGTGATATGTTTTGGCATATTTGTGTTGAGTTTTAAATATCTAATTTTTTTGATTCAATAACATTAATTAAACATAAACAAGCTTGATTGAACTTACGATTCGTTCGATTAAAACACCGAATGTACTCTTAAAGGGAGTTGAAGTTCGGATCAGCGAGAAGGGCATGAAAGAGCTTGTGCTTTGATGAACTAGAGTTCATCAATATGCATTATGTCTTTAGGCCTTGTCCGTGTCAGTGGTCTAAAATGCACGAGTAGGAGATGTAAGGGGAGCTTACTTGAAAACACTTAGGTGGCTAGTTAATTCCACAATAATAAATACATATATGTAGATAAAAGATAAAGCGTCCACTTATTCTCGGTTAGGCACTCTTTCATATCGGCGATGTGATACGTTCTTAAAAGGTGAACAACGCTATTTACGCTAAGCAATTGGTGAAGGGTAGTGGAGGAAATTCATCGGACGTATCACGCATGCCGGGAGACCGGAGCTGTCGGTGCTAATCACCGCTAGTTAGCAAGTATATCTTGGTGATGAGCATGCCATGCGTAGTGTCATTGAGTCATGGCGTAACCAAGATAAATTAAGCTAGAAATGTATAGTCATGACGTGTCGATGGGCATGGAATGACACTTAGATGAGTCGGTCTCCGTAAAGATAATTTAATAATCATAATAATAACCTTTCGTTGTATAACTTAGTTATTCATTAAACTTCTCACTTTTTCTTAAAATCTTTGTGCTTACCTCGCTTTTCATTTTCTTTTGTATCGTTGTGGGGTGAGAAGGCGAAACAGGTTGATCGAATTAGATGGCGACTTTTGAAGACTTTGAAGTCTTGACAAAACTCTTAGTTTATTTCTTTGTAAAGGTTATCTTAGGTTAGTTGTATTTAACTTTTCTTGGAAACTTGTTGTCTTCTACTTTTAAGATATCGTATTGTATAAGTCTTTGGGTTTTAAATCGTTTATAATTTAAGCTATCAATCTTTAAGCATAGTTCTTTCTATTCATAAGTAGCATTTATGTTTTACAGTCTTTTTAGAAACTTAGTTTCTTTTAATTTGATCTGACGACGTGAGAACTGCGTATAATATTAGATTTATTTAATCTTTATCTGCGCCGAGCGTTCTCTTCCAGGATAAAAATTCCGGTATCAGGGAGCGGAGCGTCTGACGTTCACCTTCGATTTGATATGTATATATCCACATCACAGCGTTTTGACTACTATGGTTTAGACTATTTCATATTTGATGTGTTTGCATGTCTATTCACCGAAGAATTATAATACATACCATTTATTTTATAATGAAAAGGTGTGATCGATGTTTACAACATATATTACGTGTGAGAATAAAGCACAACTAGTAACTGTATAAATCACAACACCTAGGTATTACTGCAACAGTTACTTATTTTTCATCTTTCCAATACACATACAAAGAAATAAAATAAAAAAAAATTAAAAACAAAGCATATTGAGTAAATTTATTAATTTTCAATGAACGGAACACAGAGAAAGAAGAAAGAGGAGGCATTACTACTTAACATACAATATTTACACAGAAACAATCCTCTAAATTAAATCTAAAATTAGAAAACAGTAGTACGTACGTAGTGGAAGAAAGATAAATGAACAACGACAGAAAAACATGACACAAGCATCATCTCCCGCTCAACAACTAGCTGCGCTGATTTGGAGCTTTTTTTTTTTTATTCAGTTAAAATTTCTTCTTTTCACATGAGGAACAAACAATGATTCCAATTCTGGAGGATTAAAGAACTCTATATCACTACCACCATTCAGATTGAAATTCGAAACTGCAGGCCGAGCCTTCCTTGGTGCCGGCGGGCATGTCAAGGTGTCCGGTATTCTCGACTCTCTACCTGTCGGAGTTGTTGACCGGCCTCCGCCGCCGCCACTTTCATGAGGCTCCATCTCCTCCTCCTCCTCCCTTGGGCTTTGTGACCACTCTTTTCTTCAATGGTGATCTTATATTAATGCCTTTTCTAGCAATCATCCATTTCTTTCCAGCTTCTACATCTTTGCCTCCTTCAACTTGATGCTTTTTCGAGAATCCCATACTCAATTCCACAGAAAATAAGTAAATAAAAAAGTCTAAATTTATGAAGAGAATTTTGAATACCGGAAAGGATAGAAAAGAAAAGAAAAGAAAAAAAAAAAAAAGGGATAAGAAAAAGGAATACAGAAATGGAGGGAAAAGGCCCGATAGATAGAGTTTTCTTTTATAATATTCGAAAAGCATCTAAGAGAAAGATAAAAAAAAGAGGAGACCTTTTTTACGAAATTTAAGCTTTTAGAAGTAAATGGTTTTGCGATAATATTGCTGAAATGCTAATTCAGGCGGGAAAAAAAACAACAACGAAGGCGGCTATGTCTCCCAACAAAAAAACAAAAAAAAAAACCCAAACCTAACACACGTTTTTTCTAGCAATATGTCAAATTGTCAACATTATAATATACGTGTATCAATAATGGATCACACAGACTTTGGATGAATATATTCATTAATCAATAGTATATACATTTAAGTAAAAAGTGTCTAGTTTTATGAAGCATCTGAGATTAAATAAAAAAATTTGATTTATTATATTTTAAATAATGATAAACGTATATCATTTATCGCATAATAAATCTTTCTTACGAAATATAAAATGAAGTATATAAGCATTATATGTTATGATAAGATTGAAAAAATCGTTAAATAGTGTGTTGGTTTACAAATAGATCTTTTTATAAGACAATTCTTTTTTTTTTAAATTAGACGATTTTGTGGGGCGGGGTTAGTACACATTATGAGATTAAGGCCTAACATTGGATGGGGGCACATTTAGAGCGAATGATTATTGCCCCAAAATTGTACCACAACCCCCTCTATATGAGTTATGTTTTCCATACAAAATTTTAATCATTACGTAGCCAAAATTCCAACATAGCATTAATTTCCTCTTTAGTTTTCCTCCCGGTTGGATAAATTGCCGGAGAAATCTTCTGCCGCAGTGATAATCACTTAATGTCATGGCGAGTGAGCCAAAGGTTCTTCTTTAAAAGCAGTCTTCTTTGGAGTGACCCGTCCCGTTTTAATTGATGGTACTTTTAAGGCCTCAAAAACTCAAAGAAGACGGCACTGCATACGACCACCTGAACTGTCTCCTTGATTTGAAACACTGAAATGGAAGAAAGAACAAAGTAAAATAGTCCTGCAATTCCACTGAATATCATCGACATTCGTCTATTCATTTGGAGCAGGAAAGGAGAATGTACCGACTATTTAATTGATGGTTATGCAACTAAATATTGGTATTATTATGTTCCTACTTGCATGTTTCATCATGTCACTCCTTTTGAACAATACTTGTGCTGTGACACTAATACTTGTGCTGTTTCATCCTACTTGCATGTTTCATCAACTAAATATATATATGAAATAATAAAGAGTCAGATTGCAACAGTAGCGCCCTGAGTACAAAAATACAATCAAAATTTTGTCTTCCCTTTTACACACATTGCAGAAACGTAAAACGCAAATAAAAAAATATGAAAAAAAAGAAAAATAAAGTCAAGTGACGAATGTATCAAAATTATTATTCTGAACTCTTTGATGTCTCTCTTTTTTTCTTCCTCTCTTTCAGGAGTTCGGTACCAGCACGCTTTTTATCTTGTCCCATCTGGATAATAATAAGAAAAATCATTAGCTATACGTCGTACATGTCATAAATATGATTGGAGCATATTACTCTCCGATACAACTTCCGGTTTTTGTAAAACTAATCAAGTGAGTGTAAAATAGGCTCCTCAAACAACTTACCCTCATGGCCTCATATAGCTTTCTCTTCTTGCGGGACGTTACAAGCATTGACATCTTGTCGGTATCATCTGCCACGACTTTGTCCTCAACTTCTTTAACCACCGATGCATTCGACGTATTCTCATTTGGGACGCCGGTTATCTCAGTAGTTCCTTTAAGTTCCAATTTCAATTCATCATGGTATTGCTTCTCAAGCTTAGACACCTGCACAGAGACCGAATTTTCAGCTTAGTCGTGTTTATGCTTTTTAGGATCAAGGAAAATACACACCATCTTCTCCGACTGTGTTTCAGATTAATAATTTTCAAATATAGTATGTTTATTATTTGGCCCTTATAGTTTTATTACATATACAGTTTGGCCCCTATATTTTAACATTTACACATGCACTCCGTACCATATCTTATAGTTTTCAAATATCCCGCATTCATGTATCCTATATCCGGACATGCAACATAGCTTGATAGGTAAACATATCGAGTAAACAACAAACAGCGTTAAACATTACGATTTACCTTTTTCTTTTTCTCTGCAGCCTCAATAGCTTCTGCCCTGTCAATGACACCCTCAGCCAGCAAATTTTGAGGGTCAGCCAATTCCTCTGTTCCCATTCCGGGCATTGGTAGGACTTCTTTTCTCGCAGCAGCCTGCAGCCGTTTGATCGTCTCTGCATACTCGGGAACATAACCTTCTGCCTCGTTGTCAACAAACGGTGATAAATGTGGCGGAGGAACTCTGACATCATAAAATCGTCACTTAAATTCAGTAGTAGCTCCACTCAACAACATACTATTGTGCATTCAACTTTCCTAACAAAACCACTGGTGGAGAAATATAGCATAAAAAGAAAAGACACAGGTAAATTCAAAAGACAAACCCAGCAGAAACAACGATAAAACATAGCCATAATAATAGTCATACAATAGTATAACAATAAGATGCATACTACAAATTAAAGATATATCACGGTTAAGAGTGGCATGAGCAAAATCTATACCTTCCCACAATATACTCGTCAGTAGGTAATATTATACGCGCATTTACAATCGAAAATCCACTGTGGCTGTACATATTCTCGGGAAAGAAACTTGTGTCCTTGAGTCGGCCTATCAACAATCTGCACATGTACATGTCAAACTTGAAAGATTTGCCAACAAAAAATTTTGAAAATAATATCAAAACAGTATAAAATTAAACAGTCTGAATCAAAATCATGCAATGGAAGTAAAGACAAGCATGCTTCTAAACCAAATGAATACATCGTATTATAATATTGAGAGCAATCAGATCAAGTACTGATAATGGAAACCGCCATTCACGTTATTTAAAACAAATCAGAGTAAGCCAAAATAGATACAAGAAGACACATTTAGCTGCAACAAAATGCATTTACTAGGAGCAGACCTGATGAGTAATAGTCTGGTCGGTCTCCTTGAAAGGAGAACCTTCACCCTCCCAGGAAAGGACACCACCAAAAGCTGGAATCACAAAAGCAACGACTCCGAGGAACCTGAGCACGGAGGCATTAAACTTGATGTCACACATCAAAGCTCATATAAAATAAATCAGAAAGAGGCAGCAATCAGCTAAACATATACGAGAAACAGCCACAAAGAAGAATAATCTAACGTCCTTAATGACAGACTGACAGGTGTAAAGCATGCTTTTACAATTCAACAACGTTCTTAATACAAAAACATCTGCCGAATTGTTCAAGTACATCGAATCCTGGGTAGAGCATTACCTGATTCCTTATTTGAAAAAGAAAAAGAACGTCAATGACATCAGCAATGCCATGCACATTATAGCGAAAAATGCAGATTATTTACCATGGTAAAAGTCAGACCAAGTAATTACGCAGGATCCCAAACTTTAAAATCCCAAGTGTTAGGAGAGCACAATATTTGGGTTAATAATGAGCCAGAAAATAAATAATAAATATTACTCATGAAAGACATTCCCACCTCACGGCTCAAGAAGAATTTCATATTCCTAAATAGATTTTTGCATTCCAATGTTTCTGTGTCTTCTTCTTCATCTCCTTCAGCATTTTTAACAAGTTGCATCAAAGCACCGGGTTCACCAGAAGAAAGCTGGTGTTGAAGTTGGGCAAGCCTAAGTTCACTTTCTTGAAGCACGTTTTCCGTGTTTCCACCCTCAGTATCATCAAGTGCAGGCAAACTAGCAGTTTGGGGTCCAACTTCAGAGCCTAGAGCTGGCATCAAAATACCTAGACAAAGCATATAGATCTGCAAAAAAGAAAAAGCATGGAGAGAAGATGGAAAATCTGAGTACACTTGCAAGCTATTTTAGAAACAATAGTTTATGAAAGCAAATGAGTGCAAAAAAACTTTCCGCATTTACTCAAATAAAATAAATAAAGTATACTTTGTTACCATTGTTATCTCATTTAGATTTTTATTTTATTTTTTAAAAACGTTTTGCCTTGATGCCTTCTACTATGTCTCATTTAGCTTTCAAAGCAATCAATACCTGCTGCTAAGGCTTCGAGACGAGGGTCAAGAATGGGTGGATATTTCACATTAATTGAATGATAGAGCCTGAAATTAACAAAAGCAAGCAGAGTCTGCAACCAACAAGAAAACAAAAGTTAGCCAAACGACATAAACATTCAAGTGCGAGTCACATGAGTACTAGACATCAAATCTCTACAGAGCAAGACACCAGCTCTATACATACGAAAATTTGTTCAAGATATTCTCAAGGATGAGGACAATAATAAGATTATTGAAGAGTGCACAACATAGACAGGAAGTGCGCAAGATATCAACCAAGCTAAGAACAGTCGCTGTTTCAGATATACATATAATAAATATATACATGCACAAAACCTACACATTACATGTATATGCGTGCAACACAAAAACACCCACACGCTAACAAATCAATTGGAAACTTACTTCATAAAATTCCAAAAAGGTCAGCATAATTTTGTAGTCAACATCAGCAGGCAGTACTTGTTGCAGCGCGTGAGGAGTTAACCAAGTGACCTTCTGTCCCTCAATCTCTGCCTATTTCCAGTAGTTGCACATGAAAATTAGACCGTTAAAAAAAGACAATAACCAGGAAACACACAAGGAACTCCACATCAGTTGCATTGGTCACTGTCATACCTGGTAATATATCCCCTTAACAGATATAAATGTTTTCCGAAGTTTGTGAGTGCGAGAAATATAAGCCTGCCACTCATGACTCAACCTAAAAGGTAAATGAGAGGCAGACTTAGATAATCCCTACCATAATAAAATAATCACTGCATATGTTTTGTCATGTAATATTAATAATCATGGAACCTTCGACAGTGATGAATGCGAGATACTTCAATCTTTTCTCTCTCTACAGCCGGCAAAGCTGCAAACAAGTGAACCATACTGAGACAATCGTCTAAATCTCCTAGAGCATCAATGAATCTCGGGTATCTGCAGGAAACCATTGACAAAAATCATGCTCAGATAAAAGTTGAGTAATCAATATGCACTGGTGCCACTGCACACACACATGGAAAAATGTAGATGCAGAGGGGAAAGAAATAGAGAAGCTGATTCAACCTTTCCCGGATAAGCATGTCTAGTGAGTAATTAGGCTTGCGGCTCAGTAAGCGCTCAGCAAGTTCCTTGTTCTTCTTTGACCTGGCTTTTGTCACTTTTTTTTCATAGGCACGCATGTCTCGTAAAGTTTCAAGAAGTGGCTCATGTCTAAGGAACAGAATATCTTTCATGTGATAGTAGGTGTGGTGGCCTCCCTTCACCTTCTTCTTTGGTTCCCGTGGGTAAATACCTTTGAGGATACATAGTTTCCTGCAAATCATAATCCAACAGAGCAAAGAATAAATCCTCTGTTCAGTATTATAATGCACTTACAACAAACATCTGCTATTTCAACAACCTAACATTGCAGCTTAAAAAAAATGGAGTAAATATGTGTTTCCTGATTACTATTAAATATTAAATATTAATTGAAAAAAAGAGCTCAGTTTTGACATAAACAAAATCATGTTCCAGGGTGAAATACAACTGAACAAGAGCAACAGAAAATGAAAACCTTCTAAATTGATAGGCCTAGCTACAGAGCAGTTGAAAAAACAGCATATAATTAGACATTACACGAGGAATGGGCACACTTGGCAGTAGAGAAGTCTGACACAAAATCACAAGTCGTAAAATAGGTGAACATGGATACTTATGTTGGTAATTCCGAAAGGGTATAAAAATGTATCTTAGTCACTTGGCTACTTTTAAGACTAAACCTTTACGCTTAAATGAATAAAATGCTAAAAAATGCTACACAACCAGATACCACAACAAATATAGCAGAGCATCATGGAGCATAGCTAAGATGCTCTGCTATGCTTTAAACATCCAGTGAAACCGCTATGCATGTTGCTAGCAAAGAGCCAAAATGTTCAAACTTATAAACTTCATTATCAAGTGAATCATAAGGCACAAGGAGGAAGACCTGAAAACTGATAAGCTGACTTGCAGATACTTGACGGCGTGTGACCTAGTAATATACTTGGCCGCGTTCCCTTCCTTTTTCTTCCCCTAAACCCAGCCAAAAAAAACAAACAAACAAACAAAAAAACGTCAGTGATAAAGTCGGAAATGAATTAAGCATTCAGTTTACATTTAAAACAGCATGGAGTGGAAGTTCAGAATAAATTACAGCAGGTCTGTAGTGCTTCGGCATGGCTGCGCGTAAAGGGGCCTCGCCGACGAAGAGAAACAGACGGGTATAACGGTGACTGTCGGCGTGAATGAGACTGGAGACTGGAGAATGGAGACTGGAGACTGGAGCCTGGATAGGCTCTTATGAATAAAATCTCAAAACCCTAGTCGATTTATTCCTTTTGTTTTATTTGGGTCATACACGAATCGAGTTGAGTCGATACTTACCAGGATTTAAGCTTGACTCAACTATAAATCGTTGGGTTCAAACTCGATCAAGTTATAAAAAGTCGTGTCGAATTCAACTTGTTTATTGTTTGAACTTACTCAACTCGGCTTACAAATTCGATTGTCTTTAAAATTCTCTTTTTTTTCCGAATAATTGAAATTTCTTTTACTTTAGTTTCAATTATATGTGGAAAAACCTCAAACTCGACTCGATTTATACTTATTGCTTGTATAAAATATAAGTTAATAGGGTTTCGTTTGTTTTGTGTTGGAGTTTTTTTTGAAGTTTTTTTTTGTTGTTTTAGATAAAGTGATTGAAGTAATAATAAGTAAGTTAAAGATATTTTTTTGAAATTTGTGCAGATTATGATTTGATTGATGAAATAAAATAGTATAATAAATAAGATAATAGTATAAAATGTTATAAAGTTGATAAAGTGAAATTATGAGAGATAATTTAATATTTTTTATTTGTATTTGAAGAAATGATTGATAAGATAATATTAAGCATGAAGCCCATTCCTTCATTAAGGGAAGTTTTTTCATAGGTCAGAAGGGAGGAGGCCAGAAGGAAAGTGATGAATGGTGGGTTTGATTTTTCCCAAAATCGGAAAATTGGAGGACAGGATCTGGAGGCATCTGCATTGGTGACTGCCAAAGGAGAAAACAAAGAAAGGAAACAGAAACTATGGTGTGACCACTGAAGGAAGCAAGGACATAACAGAGATAATTGTTGGGTGATCCATGGAAAGCCCTCAAATTGGAAACCAAGAAACCAAGTTTGGAAATCTTTGGGGGAAATAAAGGAAATCAAGTATCTCACGTGCCATCGATCGGTCGGAAGAATCAAGAAGTGCTTGCCATTCTCACGTGAGCAAATTGAGCAAGCGAGTAGTCTTTTGGCAAGCCATAAACAAATCTCTAATCCTAACCCCCAATGTACCCTTGCGTGAATCACAGTAACTTAACGACTCTTTCTACTTTTTCACATCACACTAATGCACACTGGATCATTGATTGGGTGCCACATATCATATGACACCCATTTCTACTGCTTTTTGTATCATACACACCTGTGGAGGAAATCAAAAGGTAAGGGTGGTTGATGGATCCTTCTCGGCCGGTTTGGAAGGGTTCAATCAAACTCAATACCAACCTTACCTCCACAATGTGCTTCATGTCCCCAAGTTATCATGTAACCTAATTTGATCCATAAATTAGTTTATGAATCTAGCTTGCAAGGTTGCCTTTTTTTTTTATTTGTCAAATACGATTATATGAGTTTGGAGAAGGTGATTGGGAATCTTTAGAGTCAAGAGGGATTGTACATTCTGGAAGACAGAGATAGCTCGGGGCATGAGTCTATACTCGAAATGCTGTTTGACACTTCAAGTTTGCCTTACAATAATTAAATAATACTTTGGCATACTTAGACTAGGGCACTCAAGTTTTGGGTATATGAACAAGTTGTTTCCAAATATTTTCAAAAATAAGAATGTTTGATTTTCAATGTGAAATTTGTGAGTTAGCTAAACACAAGAGAAGTACATATATGTTCAAAAGCCTCACGAGACCACTCCCAACCATTTGCACTCATTCATAGTGATGTGCAGGTCCTCTGACACACCTAACTATGGCTGGAAAAAGATGGTTTGTGTCCTTTATAGATGACCACACAATAGTCACATAGATCATCTCTTAAAGAAAATCGATCCACCAATAGGTTTCACCCATATATCTTACGTGGTGAGTAGCACCATGCGTGAGTCTTTGTTGAATATTGATGTAACAAAGATAAGCTAAGCTAAAAACAAGTAAAATCTCACGACATGTTGATGAGCATGAAGTGAACCACTAGTGTTTGAGTCGGTCTCACAAAGATAACTTAATAATAATATGAGCCTTTCAACGTAAAACTTAATTGTTCAATAGCTTCCACTTTTGCTACGTACTTTTTGTGCTTACCTCCATTACATGTTTGTTTTGTATGCTTTGTGGGATGATAAGACGAACTGGTTGAGCCGGAGTTCGATGATGACTGTAGATATATAAATTTAATGTGACGAATTATATATGTCACATAATACATTTGTCTAAATTGAAATTTATTTTGTATTATTTCTATAAAAATTCTAGGGAATAATGTAAAATAGATAATTGATTAAAATCTCTTAAATAAATATTAGAGATTTAATTAATTTCAATGGCTATACAATAATATATGTGTGACACATTATATGTGTTACATGTTAAATATGCCATGAAATTGGAATTGTTTAATATTATTTTCCTAAATTAAATATTAGGAAATAATATGGAGACAATAAATCCTAAAATCTTTTAAATATAATTAGAAGATTTTATTGATTTATAATAAATGTGGAATACTCAAAAGATTGTCTAAAATCAATCGAATATTTCCTACATTTAATGCAAATCAATCATTAGCTTAATTCACCATTTTATAAATAGGAGCGCCCGTCGTTTTGCAAAAGACACCACGAAAGACATTGAAGAGTTGATAGAAATCCCGAACGGAAGGTTCAAGCATTCATCAACAACACTCGAAGATCTTCAAGAAATCCTTGAAGTTCTTGAGAGCGAAGAACAACGAAAAAGAAGACAAAAGAAGGTGAAAAGTCTCGAGCAAAAGCTTGAGCACTCTGCAACAACACCAAAAGCATCGAGAGATCTTCCAAAAAAGGCGGAAGTTCTTCAAAGAAGAAAATCAAAAGCATCTCCAACATTCGAAGATCAACGAAAAAGACTTGAATTTCTTCAACAAGGGGATCGAAGGTAACATAAAAGTTCCTTCCAATCTTACGTCAACCTCGGCGCCTCCGGCCCATATCCGGAGTCGTCAACTCAAATTAAAAGCACCTCCGCTATATCCGGATCGTCAACTCAAAATTAAAAGCACTTCCGCTTATATCCGGAAGGTCAACAATCAACACCAAATTAAAAGCACCCCGCTATATCCGGAGAGCATTAATCATCACCGACAAAAAAGGAGAATCAAAGGATTCAAGAGATTGTACCACTTTTATTTTATAAATTAATAAAATTTTAGTTGTCACAATTTTAGTGTTTTCTTTCTTTGTATTTCGGGGATAAATCTGAAATTTGCGTTACAAATTACGCACGCCGGTGGGACCAATCTCTCCTTTCATCTCTCCTTTCCAAAGAAGTCAAGAAAAATGGCACCAAGGTTGCTTCTACCGCTCGAAGGTTCTTTGTTGTTAAGACCGTGGCTTTGAAGGCGCTCTTACAAAGGTGGTGCTGCTGCTAAGGTTGTTTCGTCATCTCAAGGACAACTTTCCGGACTATCACGCGAAGCGTGTCAAAGGAGTTTGGCATCAACCTCCTTTTCCGCGCTATGAAGCTTCCGATAGACCCGTCACCAATGGTTGCGGACGTAATGATGAGCGAATTCCACAACTCTTGAGGAGCATATTGCTACCCTCACGAAGGCCATTGAAGCCCTCACGCGTCGCGTGTTCGGACTCAAGACATGCAAATTCGCGAAAGCTTGCCGACCAAGATTGATTCCGTTGGGGAAGCAAGTAAGTCAAAGAAGTGATGCGTGATGAAGAGGGCGAACACGATGTCACTTCCAAAGACCAAGAAGTCTTCAAGTCTCGCATATGGCAAACAACTTGAAGGTCGCTCGAAAAAACTCTTTCAAGGACCGGGAAGGCTCCAAGTCTTTACCCTTGGCAAGCAATCGAAGATCTCCCCAGCGGAACCATCCCTATCGGTAACTCCGAGGAGTTCATCATGGGGACGATCAATGACAAAGTCGGAGGGTCCTTGAAGTCATCTCGGACTTATATCAAGCCATACACCAAAAGAATTGATGATTTGAAGATGCCGGTGGTTATCAACCACCAAATTTCCGGCAATTTGTGGGAAAGGCAACCCGAAGCGACACGTCGCCCATTTCATTGAAACTTGCAACAATGCCGGGACTATGGAGATCACCTGGTGAAGCAATTTGTGCGTTCTCTCAAAGGCAATCGTTTGATTGGTACACCGATCTTGCCCCCGCCTCTGCGGATAGTTGGGAGCAAGCCCGAGCGAGATCTTTCTCAATCGTTTCTACTGACACTCGTAGAAGCTGTGAGTATGGTGGAGTTGACCAACTCCCGCCAATTGGAAAGAAGAGAGAAGGTAGTGGATTACATTAACAGTGGAGAAGTCTAAGTCTTAATCAAAAGACCAATTGTCGCAAGCCTCTGCCATTGAGATGTGCATTCAAGGCATGCATTGGGGATTGCAATACATTCTCAAAGTATTCTCGCCGAGATCTTTTGAGGAGTTAGCCACTGTCGCATGACATGGAACCCGAGCATTGGCGCCAATGGAGGTCGAGGCCTGATCGAGGATCTAGAAGGATCAAGGAAAAACAAGAAATGAAGAAACACATTAAAATTTGCTCCAAGAAGCGGAAAGAAGGAGTCCAACGCTACCACCGTAGCTCAGGTAAAGTTAACAACCCGACATCAAGCCAACTGAATGGAGGAAGGTTGAGCCACGACAAGTTGAAAGGCGGAGGCCAACTCACGAGCGAAGGCAACAGAGAAGTATCCATTCTTCGATTACGGCGTACCGCAATTTTGATGAGTTGTTGAAATTGAAACTCATTGAACTTCCAGAAACAAAGCGTCGGAGGATGCGGCCAAAACCCACGAAGGTAACTATTGCAAATATCATCGCTTATTTGGTCATCCCATCGAAAAATGCTTTGTCTTCAGGACAAGGTTATGCGTTTGGCGAGGAAGGAAAGATCGTGCTTGAAGAAGAAGGCAAGCACAAATCAAATCACCATAGCGAGCCGACAAATGGTCGTTGCATGACCATCCAATTCGGATCACTCGACCTGTTGAGATTAAATTCAACGACTCTCTACCGTAGCTAAGAAAGAATGCTGGGCGTCTCCCAAACAAGCAAAAGTCGCTGCGAAAGAAAAGAAAAACTCGAAGCACATGTCGAGCAGGGGCGATGATGGATGGATTACGGTGACTCGCAAAGAAAAAGCAAAGGAAGTCACCTTGTTTTAAATTGGAAGAACCAAAGACGATTTGTTCCAAGTCTTCCAAGACAAGAAGAGGCCGAAGGGCAAGAAAGATGAGAAGAAATCAAAGGAAGGTAAACAAGAAAGTGAAGAGGATCTTCCACTGAAGGAGTCGAGTCTGAAGCCCTCATACTCCAATCACCTTATTAGAGTACATGCCCAAAAGAGTCCTCGGTTTGAGGCGACCGAAGAAAACTCGAGAGGATGAAGTTGTCCCATATTCTGCTATCCACGCGAGAAGAAAGATATGGTGAAAAGGAAAATGAAGATTTGCCCGATTGAGGAAGCGGCTTCAAACAATTCAAAGCTTGCTTGCATGGTTGAGATCACCTTTACAGATGATGACATGCTTCTTGGATCGGCACCCCATAACCGCCATTTATTTGTCACAACATACACACGTGAGCAAAAAATTAATCGCGTGTTACTAGATGGAGGATCATTTGTCAACATATTGCCGCTCGAGTAATGAAAGAGTTGGGTGTCTCTATGGATGAACTCTCCGACGATGCGCCTTATGATCCATGGATTCAACCAAGGGGCAAAGAGCCATTGGTGTAATCCGACTTGACATCTTGATAGATGAACTATCTTCAAGCGCCTTTATTCCATGTGATTGATGCGAGCGTCCCTACAACATGTTGCTAGGGAGGCCGTGGTTACACGAGAATGGAGTCGTCCCTTCAACCCTTCATCAATGCTTTAAGTATTGGCGCAATGGTGTTTTAAGAAGGTCGTTCTTGATGAAAAACCTTTCAACTGAAGCGAAAACTCACTTTGCGGATGCAAAATTCTACAAGAAGCCGGCTTCTTTGAAGATAGTAGGCATTTCAAGTCACAAGAAAATGATGATGAGGAGAAGGCCACACCGTCGGAAGACAAGAGGAGGTTGGCAAGCATGGAGAGACAAAATCATCACTTCCTCAACACCAAAAATCCAAAGCGATGAGTGGTGGCGCCACTTCCCGAAGATCAATGCCGTACAAGCAGATGCTCTCTACGGGGTTTACCCGTCTAAAGAAAGGTCGGTTATAGAACATGGAATATTGCCACCCACAAGGAAGGAAGGTTTTGATCCTGCCTTTACAAACTCCTCGCAAAGGCGACAAATGGATCCCGAAGCCACCCTTTCTTAAAAATGGGGGCAAAAACGAAGAATGCGGAGAAATACAAAAATCCACAAAAGCTAATGTTCCGGTTATTGGGTCCCGAAAGTCAGGGTATAATCCTCACCGCTTTGTCCGTATCTCAATAAGGAAGGCAACCAATAACTATATTGGAGTTGAAGAAGAATCATCATCATCAAACATCCCGGAACCTCTACATGAAAGGCCATCGGTGTTTGAGAGGTTGCAACCCAAGAAAGAACGTGTATCGGTCTTTGAAAGGCTTCGGTCACAACCAAGAACCCGCCAAAATCTAAGGGTGTCAAGAGCCGAAATCGATCAACACAGGCATGCTCCCGGAAGGAGATGACAAACATTGACTCTAAAGAAATCAAGAGCTGATCCCGTCTAGAATGAGGCGTCATACATGTCTTCGTTCATTGTGGAAATATAATGAAGGCTAAAATGCGCACGGTGGTCTACACTAAAACTGCTGCCAAGCACGATATAGAGAATGTGCAAGAAAATGAGCCTGAAGAAAGCGTTGGATCCTCATATATTATCACCGTCGGTGAAGAATTGTATCTGCGAGAACTAGAGCGGTGTTAGAAGAAGTCATGGAACTTGATGAAGTGAAGGCAGGCTTCCGTCTATCATATCACCTTGGGAAATGATGAAATTGAAGAAGATCTTGAAGAAGCACCCGGGAGCTAGAAGAAGGGTCGAGTCCACGATGGATGAGTTAAAGGAAATCAACCTTGGCACCGAGGATGAACGCGACCCACTTTTATAAGTGCTCTTTTGTCTCCGGAAGAAGAAGAGAGATACCTCGAAATCCTCCAGGGAATACAAGGATGTCTTCGCTTGGACATACAAAGAGATGCCTGGCTTGATCCGAAGTAGGCGTTCATCGCTTGTCCGTAAAGAAAGGATCACGCCCTATCAAGCGAGGCTCAAAGGAGATTTAGGCGGATCTTATCCCACTCATGTAGGCGGAAGTCAACAAGCTCATTGAGCGGGATTCATCCGTGAGGTTAAGTATCAACATGGATCTCGAGCATCGTCCCGTGAGAAAGAAAAATGGTCAAATTCGCGTCTGTGTTGATTTTGGGACATAAACAATGCATGCCCAAAGGATGATTTTCCTTGCCAATCAACGAGTGATGGTAGAGCGCAACCCACGAGGTCATGAGGCTTTGTCCTTCATGGATGGATCGTCGGGTACAATCAAATTAGAATGGCTCCACGAAGATGAAGAATTCACACGACATTTCACACCTGGCGGAATCTACTTGTTACAAAGTGATGCCTTTTGGTCTAAAAAATGCGGGGGCAACTTATCAACGGGCCATCTGAGGAAGATCTTTGATGACATGCTACACCAACACGTTGAATGCTATGTTGATGACCTGGTTGTAAAATCGAAGAAGAAGGCCGACCACTTGAGCGACTTGAGATTAGTCTTTGATAGACTTAGAAGATTCCAATGAAGATGAACCCACTCAAATGTGCATTTGGAGTCGATTCGGGGAAGTTCCTTGGCTTCATCGTCCGACATCGAGGAATAGAAATTGACCGAGTCAAAGTGGAAGCCATTGTGAAGATGCCCGAACCTCGTAACTTACGTGAACTTAGAAGTCTGCGAGGTAAATTGGCCTATATCACGGAGGTTCATATCAAACCTCGCCGGAAGATGCCAACCTTTCAGCCATCGATGAGGAAGGAGTTCCATTTGAATGGGATAACTCGTGCGTGCGGCGTTTGAAAACATTAAAGCATACTTGATAAATGCTCCGGTCTTGGCGACCCTGTTAAAGGTAAACCTCTAATCCTTTACATCACAGCGCAAAACGATCGATGGCGCACTTCTTGCTCAAGAGAACGAGAGAGGCAAAGAAAACGCATTATACTATTTGAAGCGAACGATGACTCCACACGGTGAAATGCTCTCCAATTGAAAGCTCTGTTTGTCACTCATATTTGCCATCCGAAGCTAAAGCACTACTTTCAAGCTCATCTGTGCATTTGGTGTCAAAGGCAAATCCACCGAAAATATGTCATGTCCAAGCCCGTCTTTGTCGAGATAGATTAGCAAGGTGGTATCTCCAACTTCAACAATTTGAAATTGTTTACGTGCCTCAAAAGGCCGTCAAAGAAGCGAGTGCTTGCGGACTTCTTGGTGATCACCCAATCCCGGCGAAATGGGAGCTCTCGGATGATTTGCACGATGAGGATGTCATGGTGATTGAAGTACTTCCGCCTTGGAAAATGTATTTTGATGGAAGCGGCGGCGAGACGGTCTTTGGCGCCGAGTCATTTTTATTTCCCGAGAAGGTGAAGTCTTTGCCATACTCATTCAAATTGATGGAATGTTGCTCCAACAATGTTGTCTTTGAATACCAAGCTTTGATCTTAGGGCTTGAGATGGCAATGGATGTAAAGCAATCTGATTAAATGTTTATGGCGACTCTCGATTGATCATCAACCCGCTTGAAGGCACTTACGATGTAAAAAAGCCAGAGTTAGTCCCATACTACAAGTATGCAAGAAAAATCATTGCTTACCTTGGCGACGTCACAATTGAGCATGTTCCAAGAAAAGAAAATAAGCAAGCGGACGCTCTAGCAAACTTGGTGCGACACTAGCAATCGGCGATGGAAAGACGCAAGTCCCCATCGTGGCGGTGGGTGGTTCCTCCATACCGAAGAAGATGAGGAAGAAGATAATGATAGTTATCTTTATGCGTCTATGAAATAGACCAAGAGGATTTGGCGTCATCCATTAGTGGAGTACTTGAAATACGGAAAGCTCCCGGCGATCAAAAGAAGAAAGTTGACATAAGGCGGCGGGCTCCACGCTTCTTCCTTCACAATGATGTCTTGTATCGGGCGTTCTTTTGAAGAGTCTTTCTTCGTTGCCTTGGAGAAGATGAAGCTCTTCACGCCATAGAGAGGCTCACTCCGGGATTTGTGGCGCCCGTCGATCGGACCGAAGCGCATTTTCGCATTAAAAGAATGGGATACTCTTGGCCGACCATGGTAAAAGATTGCATGGATTACGCTCGAAAATGTGAAGCATTCCAATTCCATGCTAACTTTATTCATCAACCTCCCGAGCCATTACATCCAACGATGGCGGCATGGCCGCTTTGATGCCTGGGGGAATGGATGTGGTTGGTCCCTACCGAAATCATCGGGCCAACATCTTTATATCTTGGCCGCCACCGACTACTTCTCTAAATGGGTGAGGCTTTGTTGCACTACGCCAGGTGAAGAAAGAGGATGTAGTCCGCTTCATCCGAGTAAACATCATCTATCGCAATGGAGTTCCACGCTACATCATCACGGATAATGGGAAGCCGTTCGTGAATAGCTTGGTTGATAATCTGTGTGCGAGCGATTCGACTTCAAACAACACAAGTCCTCCATGTACAATCGCCCGACAACGGACTTGCTGAAGCTTTCAATAAAGCGTTATGCAACTTGTTGAAGAAAGTGGTTGCAAGGCCTGAAAAGACCGCACGCAGCGGATGAGTGAAGCGCTATGGGCATACCGTACAACTTTTCGGAGGCGCCAACTCAGGCCACTCCTATTCTCTTGTATACGGTGTTGAAGGCTGTCTTTGCCCCTTGAGAGGCAAATCCGCCGGCCGAGAATCGCTATCCAAGAAGGTCTGATCGATGAAGAAAATGCTCGCCGCCTTGAAGAATTGGAAGCCTTTGGGCGAAAAGCTCCAGGCTCAACGAGAATCTTGAATGCTACCAAGCACGGTTGTCAAAGGCATTCAACAAGAAAGTGCGTCCGAGATCATTCCAAGTTGGTGAAAGCAGATCCTTGCAGTGAGAAGACCTATCATCTTGACACATAAGTCCAAAAACAAGTTCACCTCAAAATGGGATGGCCCCTATGTTGTTCGGGAGGTCTACACTAATGGAGCATACAAGTTGGTGGACAAAGGCGGCGTCAAGCTTGGCCCAATCAACGGCAAGTTCCTCAAAAGTTTCACGCGTGACTCAAACACTTTGCTCCCAAGCACGAGCCTAAATCGCACAATCAATGCTCCAAAGCACGAGCCTAAACCGCATTAATCATATCAAAAAAAAAAAAAAAAAAAAAAATAAAACTTTTGAACTACGTTTGACTTGATTCCCTAAAAGCATTCCCGAGTGCGTGGCGGCTTAGGAAGTTACTCAAGTTCATCATACCAAAAAAAAAAAAAAAAGTCCATTCGAAAACAAAAAAAAAAGTGAATTTCAAGCTCGATCGTACAAAAAAAGGACTTCAAAGAGATGGAAAGAAAATAATAAGATTTTATTGATAGCAATAAAGTTTTATTACATCTAGGAAGAAAGTAAATAAACAAGCAAATAAGAAATCTCAAGAACAAAAAAGGATTTAAGCGGGTAGCTTGAAGTCTTCCAAGTCACGTCGGTTGCCTTACAGTAACTCCTCATCTTATTCGAACATAAATCTCCTCCTCTGCTTGTAATGGAAATGTGCCCTCCAAGTCGGCGATCTCCCCTCGGTTGGGACACACGAGCGGTCAACCCGTGTAGTCCTCATCAAAATTGTTGAGTGACAAAGCAACCTCATTCTCCTCTTTCTGCTGCGAGGCGGCCAATTCCTTTTGGAGTTCTTCTCTTCTACCTCGAATCTCTGAAAGCCTATCTTGAGAAGATTGGACTTTTTCAAGATGTACCTTCTCAACTATCTCGGCCTCTGAAAGATGTTACGCAAAGAATTGAAAGTTTTGCATCATGCTCCTCTTGAGAAGCCGCTTCAAACGTCATCCAAAGCACTCCGTAGTGTGAGGCGTTCTAAAAAAGTGTGTCGAGAAGAGACTTCAAATGGGAAAGGTCCAACACTTTGGTATTCTCCATCTCTAAGAATATTTCATAAACACCACTTTTAACGGAGGATAACTTGTCTATAGCGCGGCATGAGAGCTTGTCTCGATAGATTCCCACAACGCCTCAAGAAAGTGGTGGCGACACTTCGAGATCACGTCCCTGGCTTGAACTCAAACCTCTCCTTCCGGGAAGTGAGGCCAAAGGAGGAAGTATGGCGCGCTCTCTACTCACGGAATGGGTCAGAGAAAGACCTTCATCAACGTCTTGATCAACTTAACTCGTTTCACCATCGACGATCCGAGTGCCGCTCTCGCGTAACCTCCGCGTTGGGCATAAGATTGGTACCAAAGTCATTTCTCTCATGAGAATGCAGGGAATGGTAAAGTATCATTGCCATCTTCAACTGTTATTGGAAGAGTGTGCTCCTTCCCGACCTTTTGAGCTTCCAAGCTGAAGGCATCGGGACCGTTGGTTGATGGCTCGCTTTGTTGCGGAAGATTAGCCACGTATAGAGGTTCATTGTCCAACTTAAAAAAAAAAAAAAAAAAAAAGAAGTTTGCAAAGTGAAGCGAGCAATAAATATAATAAAAACAATGCAACGAATGAAGTAAGAGTCTTACAATCCTTGAAAAGTTTGTGATAAAGTGACTCGGAGATGGGACACCATCAAAAAAGGCTGACCAATTAATGTCGCTATCCGTCAAGGAGTAAGTGATTACCTGTTTCCCGGTACCTTTCCTTTGTGCGCTTCCGGTTCACATCGCTACTAGAGAGCTGCCGCTAAGAACTGTTGCATCATCTAGTTGTCTCTTCTCCTTCAAATCGGTACGGACATCCTTGGGCTTTTCAACCACATTACGGGTACAAAGAGGTTTTGGGGAGAGTGATTCCTTGTGAGGTTCGGAGGCTCGACATTCTTTATCTTTATGATAGGGTACTTTGCTTTGCTTTAGTAGAGCCCCCATTATGATCGCGACTAGAAGATCTTCCATCAAGCGATCTGAGCCATGCACTTGTGGCCACCACTCACCAAAGTTGGAAGAGAAGTAACTATCATATTCCCGAGGGCTTTGGAAATACTACCTGAGAGGCGACTATTGGGAGTAAAGTACATTTCCCATAATTGTTTTCCGTCCCAATTGTGATATGGCGGCCATCGTCGTGAGGAGGTCCTTAGAGCGACTTGGAAGAACCAGAATTGCCGTCTGCGAACCGATCACGGGCTATCTGGCTCGAGAAAGCATGCTCCATCTTGATGAAATACCAAGAAGCTCGTCGCGACCGACCGAAAAAAGACTGATCTCGAGTAGGCAATCCACCATCATCAACTTTAAGCTCTGTTTTGGTTCTTTTTCGAGACAGATGCCCACCAAGCGGCGCCACGAGCTTGGTGAATAAATCTCGACCTTCATGATCATTGAGGTTTTTGGCTCTCCTGCGCGAGAGTAAGAAACCATCATGGGTCCAGGCAAAGGTGATGACACTCTGTGATGAGTTCCAAAATAACGTGCAATCCACCCAATGACGTAATGCCATGGAAGACAAGCATCCCTCGCTGAAGCGGCGAGCGTGAAACCATGTCTTAAACCTCATATATCTTTGGCCAATCTTTGGAGCGGCAAGGCAATGAACTTTCCCGTAGGCGTCGGACTTGCCATTTTAAAAGTCGAAGGCTGATTGTCGCATCACTAGGCGGGAGGGCAAACGAACACAACCAAGAGCGATAAAGCGGCAAGGAAGGACTCTCTCCTGAGTTTTACCGTCAATATGAAGGCGAGCAAACAACTCTTCATCTTTTTTTAGACCATCGAGAGATTTTTACGCTATGGCGCCCACTAGGATTTTGAGTATCCTTTGGACGATCACGCCTCTCTTTTCTCCGGGTGGGCTTTTTGTACACCGTCGACTTTTACACCAATAATCAACCCGGGGAGAGGGAACTTTCGGGTTCTCATGGTCATAAACGCCCACCAAGCGGTGAAGATATGCATAAAAAGATCTTGACAGACTCACGGGAAGGACTTCGCCGCTTTGATGAGCATCTCAAGCGATCAAACTCGTCAACACTAGGGATGACCTCCTCGTACAAATCTCCTGTGACAGGAAGTCCACCAATGTGCCATAAATCCGCTAAGGAGATGGACATCTCTCCGGCATCAGTGTGAAGCGTATTAGTTTCTGGACACCATGCCTCGCAGAAAGCTCGGATGGCGCTTGGGCATTTGGAGTAGCTGAAGAGAGATGCGCTTAGGGCATCATATAGACCGGTCTTTTTCAGAATGCTTTTATTGCGGGAAAGCACATCTTGAGCCATTCCCAATATCGCTCGATGAAGGTGAAGACTCACGTGGTTTTAACACGGTTCCCATTGGACCTCGCCGTCAATGATTCACCGACCAAGGGTGGAAAAAGTGTGGCTCCGAGGCTTCGTGCTATTCGCCAAAGGCATAGCGGCGTACTCCACATGGCCGTTCGACCGCTTCAACTCCATGTAAAAAGTCGTGTTGTTGTGTCGATACCTTGGGTTAAATTTGCCGAAGCGAGAGCCACTCATGGGTGGATGAGCCGCAAGAAACCCAGGTTTGATCCGCGTGTTACGGACCATGCACAACCACCAAGTATCTTTTATTATTTTTCGCCACCTCCCGGAAAAACAACCATGATCTGAAAATCTGAAAAAAAAAAAAAAAAAAGGAAAAAAAAAAAAAAAGAAATTTTAACAAAAAAAAGAAAAAAAAGATGGAGAACAACTGTAGCAGGAAATTGGCCAATCTGTTGCAGACGATACACATGCAAACAAATAGTGAGCACATAGGACAGCACTTGTCTTATAATAATACATATATATGTATTTGCACGGCAAAAAAAAAAAAAAAAAAAAAAAAAAAAATCAACAGCTACATGTTGTACGCATAGGAGCAGATATACATGAGTGGTGGTCATCTTCCTGACCAATTGGAAGGGCCAACTGTAAAAAAAAAAAAAAAAAAAAACTGGACCAGAAGAACGGAAAATAATGCAAGAGAAATTTTTGCACTTTATGTATTTGCAGAGAAAGGGCTTAAGGATAACATATACAATATATATATATATATATATATATATATATATATATATATATATATATATATATATATATATATATATGCTCACTCACATAAGGCCACAGGTGCAGACAAGCTGAGAAGGAAAATTGAAATACCTACTGCTTCTTAGATGGATGTGGTGATAAGAATAACTCCTAACAACAAATCTGAAAAGAAGGACTTGCAGACAATTTGTATTAGGGGAAGGGAAGAATGAAGTTCCTCAAAAGCAAAGGATTTCTTATATAGAAGAAAAGAAAACAAACCAAAAAAAAAAAAAAAAAAAAAAAAAAACTGCCGCCCCAAATTTTCCTAGCTTGAAGAAAGGGAATGATGTACGTGAAAAAAAAAAAAAAAAAAAAAAAAAAAAGCAACTGCCATGACTTCATTTACAGGAGGTGACAAATCTCTTTAGGTCGTGGACCTCTTGACTCAACCTACAAAAGGAGATGGGCGCTTTCCGAGAACTTTAGTGTCTCTTGAAAATATATTATGATATTAAGTCAGTTTGTTTTAAATTGTGTCGAGACTCGTCGTTCACGGTGAAATTTCACCAAAACAATGAAGTCTCGAGGGCATTGTAGATATATAAATTTAATGTGACCGAATTATATATGTCGCATAATCATTTATCTAAATTGAAATTTATTTTGTATTATTTCCTATAAAAATTCTAGGGAATAATGTAAAATAGATAATTGATTAAAATCTCTTAAATAAATATTAGAGATTTAATTAATTTCAATGGCTATACAATAATATATGTGTGACACATTATATGTGTTACATGTTAAATATGCCATGAAATTGGAATTGTTTAATATTATTTTCCTAAATTAAATATTAGGAAATAATATGGAGACAATAAATCCTAAAATCTTTTAAATATAATTAGAAGATTTTATTGATTTATAATAAATGTGGAATACTCAAAGATTGTCTAAAATCAATCGAATATTTTCTACATTTAATGCAAATCAATCATTAAACTTCCATTCACCACTATAAATAGGGCGCGATGTCATTTGCAAAAAGACACACAGAAGATATTGAAGAGTTGATAAAATCCTGAAACCGGAAGGTTCAAGCATTCATCAACAACACTCGAAGATCTTCAAGAAATCGCGAAGTTCTTGAAGAGCAGAAAACAATGAAAAAGAGAAGACAAAAGAAGGTGAAAAGTCTCGAGCAAAAGCTTCGAGCACTCTGCAACAACACCAAAAGCATCGAGATCTTCCAAAAAAGGCCGGAAGTTCTTCAAAAGAAGAAAATCAAAAGCATCTCCAACATTCGAAGATCAATAGAAAAGACTTGAATTTCTTCAACAAGGGATCGAAGGTAACATAAAGTTCCTTCCAATCTTACGTCAACCTCGGCGCCTCCGCTTATATCCGAGTCGTCAACTCAAATTAAAAGCACCTCCGCTATATCCGAGTCGTCAACTCAAAATTAAAAGCACTTCCGCTTATATCCGGAAGGTCAACAATCAACACCAAATTAAAAGCACCCCGCTTATATCCGGGAGAGCATTAATCATCACCGACAAAAAGGGAGAATCAAAAAGGATTCAAGATTGTACCACTTTTATTTTATAAATTAATAAAATTTTAGTTGTCACAATTTTCGTGTTTTCTTTCTTTGTATTTCAGGGATAAATACGAAATTTGCGTTACAATGACTTTGAGGACGATATATGATGTGCTATGCTACACTTGATGCTATCATATTTCTTTTATTATTCATGATGTACTAAAATATGTTGTCCTTCCTTTTGAAGATTATGTTCTACTTTTGTTTTCAGACTTGTTGTAATGTTATAAGGCATCGTACTTTGTAAGTTTATTTCGATGTAGTAAGATAACTTTTATATCTTTAGTTTTGATGATTCCTATTAGTAGCATTTATGGTTTTTACCCGAGTCTTTTAGCTTCCGTTTTGCATAACTCGATACGATGACGTAGAGACTTACGTATAATACGATGACGTAGATACTTACGCATGTCGAACGTTTTCTTCTGGATAATGACTCGGTATCCGTGAGCGAGGCGTTACAAACAAATAGAAAAATGGTTCTTAGATAATTGTATAAGGAGTAATTGTTGTAGTGACTTTTTTTTAACGTGTTGAAAAAGCATAACTGAAACAAAAAAACGATGTGTTTAAAAACCGATATTGGGTGTTATTGATGTGGACGCCCTTAGGCTTTGCACTTTCCCTTTCCTTTAGGTCCTTTGGCCTCGCCGTGTAATGAAAAAAAGACGGTGCAATGAAAACTCTTAGAAATATACTACACTTGTAATACAAATTTTCGATCATGTATGTGTTTTTATAGCATCAATTGAATATATTTTACTTTTCATTTTGTTCGTTTTTTTACTTACAATTTATTACACAACGAACTATTCCTTTATTTTATACGTAATCGTTAATTATAGTCAATTATAGTCTTTCTAATACACACACAAGTGTGTGTGTGTACATATATATAGTCAGAGGATACTTTAGAATGCTTCGTTTTAAATTTACGACGTTTGTCAGCTTTCTTAATGTCGAATGTTGATGGAACATCCAAGTCAAATAATACAAGGAACGTCTAGTGATTTTTCTTTTGGAAAATACTTGTGTGAAGAGTGTATTTTGAGGTGAAGTGACAGATGAAACGATCAGAATCACATATTGGAAAAAATTGATACTTAGGAATTTGATTGACAAAGATGAACTTCAAGGCACGCGAATGCGTTATCTTTAAAGAGATGTTTCGTCTCACACGATTGTCACTTAAGGATCAAACGAAAATCTCTCTCAAGATACAATGGAGGTGTTTGATTCAAACAGTGATTTGTTTGAATCAAATCCGAGGACACTCAGAATTTTGTCTGACGATGCTTTCAAACTATGAATCAATTCTTTTGCATGCTGGTGCCTTTTATAGGCTGAAGGAATCCCATAAACGAAATGGGGTATTCCTACACGAAAGGGTAATGATCATCATCATTCGCATGTAGGGTTGCATCAGTTCGAAAAAACATGAATATGAAAATGCATGAATCCCTTCATGAACCGATGCATGTATCAGGTCGAATCCCGTTTCGTTGCGATAACATTAATTCGTACGACAACTCGTATGCAACGATAATTAAAATATTTATTTATGAAAAAATATCTAACACCACACAGTTTAAATACATAATGAAACTATATGGTTCATCTTGAACCACATGGGCTCCGTTTGTTTTGGGGTGGGGTTTTTTTTGGAGTCTTTTTTAGAGTTTTTTTTAGATAAAGTGATTGAAGTAATGATTAGAAAGTTGATGGGGTAAAATAAAGTAAAATAATGATTGATGTAGATTATGAAATGATTGTTGAAATAAAGTAGAATAATAAATAAAATAAAGGTAAAAAAAGTAATAAAGTTGATAAAGTGAAATGATTTAATATTTTTTTATTTGTAGTTGAAGATTTAATTGGTGGGATAATTGTAAGAAATAATTGGTGACGTGATGTTAAAAAAACTCCAAAAAAACACATTGCAAAACAAACACAAATATGGTGTTTCCACACGTGTGAAGACACCGCACAATTATTTCCCTTTTCTTATATAATGGTCCAAAAAGGTTGTAAAAACGTCATTATCATTGAAATTAATATTTATTGCCGTTGGTTTCAAACGTGTGATAATTGTACAAAGAAACAAAATGTTGTTTTGTCTTCAAAACTTGGTTGCAATTAACTCAAAACTAGTTATGTTTTAAGGTTGTTTCGACACATGTGAAGAAATCGTGTGGTATAATATAAACCACACAATTTTATTATATATTTAAAGTGTTTTGTTCTGATTTTTTCTCATGTCACTTCTTTAAAATTTCATTTCCACAAAAGTATTTCCATTACTTGTTTATCATAATAGTATGTAGTACTATATTAAATTGGACGATGACCAACCACTTGACCAGCTATTTTGTCTTATTATCACAATATAAAAAATACATTTTTTTTGGCTTATTGCCTATAGTTTTCCCCCAATGTTTTATATACCGTATTACCCTACCGACTACATACTATTATGATTACCCTACCCTACATACATACTAATTGGCCACAATTGCGGCAAAAAAAAAAGCCACTCACTTCGGAACGTGATCCCCTACGGTACAAAATGGTGCGGTGCGGTGTTGTACACCCGAAACGACATCGTTTCGAGTGAAAACGACACCGTTTTGAGTGTTTTTTTTATTTATTTTTAGATCGAAACCAAACGGAATCGTTGCGGATCGAAACGACGTCGTTTTGGTGCACAGCACGCCGCGCTGTGCACCTTTATTATAAATTCTGCTCTCCATTTTCATTTATACACACAACTTTCTTTTCTATTCATTTTTTTTTTTCACTCCCAACATCTCCATTTTCTACTTTCTTGGCATACACCTTCTTACGAAAACAAGCATCAGGACCATTGTAAGCGGACATGCAACGTCGTCTCTTACGAAAACAAGAATCACAACTTTAATGTAATTGGGAGGGTCATAACTTAATGGTGGAGAGTAACAATATTTATTGATTGCAGCTAATTGGAGGATAATTAAAAATATCACAAATATCATAACGAACCGAACTCCAAGAAAGACGTGAAGGGATTGACCATCACTATTGGTATTTCAAACCAAATATCCATAGCAATATTAAGTTTATGCAATTCTTATTATCTTGGAGTATGATGTTTGCAGTTTCGAGCAGATCAATATGTAAGGTCTAGCTGTCGTACGTAGTAATTAAAGGCACGTAAATTAACTTTACTTATGCACTCATACTTTGGAACCATACGTTTAATAGTTCTATGAGAAACCTGTATAATAGTACTTTGGACAATTTATGCATTTATCATATACTACTTGTGTAAAAATCAGTAATTCTTTATATTTAATGACATGTTTGCATGTAAAATACAAGTTGATGTCGTAGTAATCAACTTATGCATTTATAATAGGGGTTATCGGCCTTTTTTATTTCTCTTAGCATCCCTATTACTTGCCGTAAGCGAGAAAATTACTTCGGACACCGGTGTTTTTACAAAGAGGTCGGTCACACTGGTATTCTCGTGTGGGCACCAATTAATGTCGATGTCGATGTCACATCGACATTGGTCTTCCACAACGAACACCATGACCCGCACCGACGCCCTTTATAAAAGTGTTAAAAGCTCGAAAATGTCGATCTACGATTTTCCATCGGCGTTAACATTGCGCACCAACGTCGGTGGTGTTCAACAAAGAACGCTGATATCACCGACATTTTTTTCGTCCGAGAAAATATTCAATAAATGGGTATCAAAAGTAAAAAGGGGGTGCCGATAGAACCTACCTTATAATATAACATCCACTCGGGCACATAAATTATCACAACCAAATATGTCATTAAATCATCTAATGGTGACATATGTATATATACTTATAGTGTGTGAATAATTATTTGCAGATGTAATTGTTTTGGGTTTACGAGAGGAAAATATTTTATACTTCTAATCTTTTAGATATATTTACTTCCAAATGCCTTCAACCTCTTATATTTTATAGAAGTCTAACAGATAAAATAGAGAATACTAACGGGTAACGGGTAACGGGCAACATTAATGCGTAAGCACGGGCGCCTCAACTAGTTTTTCTTAAAGTGACGACATCATGACCATACATTCTTTTTGATGAGTAATATGAAGTGAAGCAAGGATGGAATGCCAGTGTGAGGTCAAGTCTTTCTCTCAAGTCTCAATGATCTAACCACATACTCACAACGTGAATATGCTTTAGCCGTAGATTTTTTTCTCTTCAAAACTACGTCATTTTGCTAAAATATATGTCTAAAAACAATAAGCGGCGAGGAGTAACTTGACCCTCACACACGAAAGGATCTTTGCTCGTAGGAAGTCTATATATCATTAGATGGTGTGTAGTATGATGACTCTGTCACGACTTAATAATGTTTATGGCACTTCACTATCACATATTATTGCTTTTAGACGATGTTACATGCAATCATAACATGTCCACATTATAGACACTGATAAAATGATAACATAACAAGAGTCACGAGCAACAATAAAGATTAAAAGCCTTCTAAAACGTGGGATGACCCACATATATAATAATCATTCTTGATAAAAAAATGATTGGTAATTAATGCCACGGTGGGACTTCCAAACCACACCCATGACCCAACTCGTGAAAATCTTTACTCCAATCTATACTTTTGGGGGTAACTGAAACGGAAAACGATATATTTGAAGGGTGTAATTGAGGAAGATTTGTGTGGATCCTTGGTCTTCCTTTTATTAAGATGAATCAACAGGAAACAACATCCACTTTATTATTATAAAAATTATAAATACAATAGTATTCACTTGGATGCAATTCAAGTAGTAAGAGCATTCACTATGAATCAATTTTAGCCAGACGGAAACCCACTTTTTTCTGACATAATAAAAGTGGTACTCACAAATCACAATAGCTTAAAGTATCACCTGGAGGGACTTGCCACGGTGGAAATAAAAGTGGGTCAGTCCACCTCAACACCGGGGAGATTAACTTGTGTGGTGTCTCGTGCGTGTGGAGACACCAGTGTGGAAGCCATAACCATATCTGATTAATTCTCGTATTTAAATTGTATGTTTCTGATCGTTTCACCCGTCACTTCATCCTAAAATTCTCTCTAATACAAGTATCAAGACTTCTTACCTAATTTTATAATTTTTTTATTTGCCCTCAAAAAGTTTTCAACCAAAATACTTCTACTATTTTAGCACTTTGTACCTATGCCCTACCATATTTTGTACCGTGAAAAAATAGGCCATTGTGCCACACAAATGTAATGCATTAAAAATTAATAAAGCCACCACCCAAAATGCATTGGCCATACCATAATTATGAAATAGGATCAAATGTAAATAAATATTCAAATTTACTTTTCCCATAATATGCCGTGACGCTAGTTGAAAAAAATTCGAAATTTTCCCGGGTCAATGTCTCTTCCCGCTCGCGCTCAAGCCCGCCATTTGCAGTCTAAACATAAAGAAGAAAAAAAAAAACCCTTTTTTAGGTCTCTACTCTCTGCAATTTTGCATATTCGTTTCCCATTCGTTCCAGATTTGTGGAAAACAAGCTATGGCTAGCTCAAAACCCTCGTCGTTCTTCAGAGACATCAATTCCAGGGAGCTCAACGGTTTTAGAGGTTTATGCACTAGCTTTATCGTTGTTGTTATGCTCTTAATATTCTGTTTAATTTGCATTTCAAATTGATTACCCTGTTGAATTTGATTTGGTGTGATTTAGTGAGAAAGAGGCCGTTTGTTGATGCTGAATTGCCGGAATATTCTCAAATCGGAGCTATTGCTATTGAGCACGATGACGAATCTCCACCTCCGATGGCACTCTCTTTCTGCAAGGTAGGTTTTCATTTTCAGCTGCCACTTTCTGTGCAAAATCTTTCGATAATTTTCAACACCGAAGCTTAGCTCTTTTTTGTTGTTGTTGTTGTTTTCGTCTCTTTAATCTGATTTTTGAACATTTTTTCTGTGTCACAGTCGAACAAACATCCAAATATTCTTGCAGTCGCGGATGAAGCTGGATATATCAGCTTGTTGAATAGTCGTTCGCAGTTTTCATCTTCTACTACTTTTCAAGAGAATGCGGGTATATTGTTTACATCTAATACTATTTAGCTGTGATTTGAAGATATTTTGGTTTTAGTTTGTGAGCTTTGAAATTAATCTTGTGGCTGCAATTACAGAAAAAGCTAGAGTAGCAGAGTGGATTGCACACGATAACGCTATATTTGATTTGTGTTGGATTCAGGTACATTCCTTTTTACACTAACAAATTAATATGGATGACGATTTTGTTATGATTCAGCTGGATTGACCTCAATCACCTCTTGACTCTGTATGATCTTTTAGAAACAGAGATCCAAATACTAATAAAACCCGTTATCTGTCATTTTCCAGGACCGGTTCAGTATATTAACAGCTTCAGGTGATCAAAGTGTACGTTGCTATCTTCATCTGAATTGGTTTCTTGTAGATACGAGACCGATAATCTCCATTAACCTGTTTAACCTTCTCACTGCATGTACTTGTTACTATAGTTTCGAATCACGGTGTGAAATGTTAGTTAGTTGAATGTTGATTGGGTCAAATTGTTGTATTTTCCTCAATTTATGCAGTATGCTCTGCCAGTGAAAGCTGGAGTGTTTAATTAATTAATGGCAGCATTTCTAGAATTAGTTTTATAGTCTTACTGATAATGACACATTGACATGGTTTCCTGGTCTACCAGATAAAGCTGTGGGATGCACAAGAAAGGAAATGTGTTAGAGCACTGTTGGGGCACACTGGAAGTGTAAAAACTATTCATTCTCACCCTACTAATCAAGGTAGGTTTATGATTGAACACCTTTAGTTTTGTTCATATAACAAGAATGATTTACTCACTCTATACCCGGTCTTAATTTACAGACATGGTCATATCTGGTTCACGTGATGGGTCCTTTGCTTTGTGGGATTTGAGATGCTCTCAGAATGGCACCCAGAAAATATGCAGATCGTGAGTTTTCTGTCTTTCATCTGTTTAAATGCAGATCACACGTGTCTTCTTCTTCTAGAGGCCAAGTGCCTCCTTTGGCGTATGGCATCCTGTCATGCTTATTTTCAAACTTTAGAGAGTTAGTTCTGATTGGTCAGCGATGATCCGATTCATTTGGGTATATGTTGAACATATAAAATTCTTAGTGTCAGATAAAGTTTTTTTTTAAATTTTTTTTTTTTTTGTTGTAATTTGTAAAGAGCTGGCTTGCTTGTGACTGCAATGATAACAAGGTATCTTTTATAGGTCAATTGCTACTGTCCGGGATGCTCATGCGCCTCCTAATGTGAGACAAGTTAGACGTGCAAAGGTATGCTTGCAGACATTTCATATTTATTATAATTTCTTGCCATTGCTCCTACTTCTACAGTGACTGAGAGTTGTTTCCTTTAGGCTGCTGCAACGAGCATTACATCTGTGCTGTTCTTAAGAGACGAGGTATCTGTAGCCACAGCAGGAGCAGCTGACAGGTTTTCTTGCACTTCTTATTGCTCCTGATTTATTTCATTGACCTACAAAAGGTTAGCATTAGCCATGACTGTGGACTTACTAGTTTTCCTGTGTCAGTGTGGTGAAGTTGTGGGATACAAGGAACCTCAAAAGACCGTACACCCAAGCATGTTCTGACCTTACTAACTTAACCCAAAGGGTACGACAATCTGGTCATTACGTAGACCTGTATTATTCAAAAGGATTGGGCATTGTTTCAGTTCAAATCATGCATGAAAATCACTGACAACATGTAATTTGGTTCTATTAAACAGGGAAAGAGATCGACGGCATTTCAAGCTTGTCTCAGGATTTGAATGGAGTATATCTTTCAGCCTCTTGCACTGATAGCAGGTACACATCTGTTTTTTAAAGTGCACAACATTATTATTGAAACAGTTTACAGTTTCTCATCTGTATATTACAAATTTGTAATGGGCATATGTATCCATGTAAGCATCCTAGCTATGCATGGTTTGGGTAAGGGCTGTGCCATTTATGCCTACCACACATAGCTTTAAATATTTTTTTTTTCATTGTTTGAACTTGTGACCTCTAATCAAACAATGTCAACATTTACTCCTACTCCAATACCCCTTTTATTTTTTATATTATCATCAAAATAAGTTACAGATCGCTTACGGTCTGATGTGCGTATTTGGGGAATTGCAGTTTTAAGTATGTAAATTTCTTGTATACGTTCTGACATTTAAATTTTCTAGGATATACCTCTATAACATACTCCAGCTCGAAAAAGGTCCAGTAAAAACTTTCTCAGGAGGCCGTATTGGCTCGTTTTTCGTAAAGGTGAGGAGCTTTAGCTACAGTTTATGTAATGATTCATAACTCTAGAATCTAGATCACAACATATTAGTAACTAGCATTCTTATGTGGTACAGTCTGCAATTAGTCCTGATGCAGCTCATATACTTGGTGGATCTGGAGATGGACATGCTTATGTATGGGAGGTTAGTTCCTTCCTTCTAAAGCTGTTCGTTCATTGTATATTTCAGCTTTCTATAGTGTAATAATTGAGGTGAATGACTGAAACAGGTAAACAAGCCTCAAGCAGATCCAATGGTATTGAAAAGCCATGATGGTGAAGTCACTGCAGTTGATTGGTATAATTAAAGCTTATGTTTAAGTGGTTTAAAGTCATGAAATTTTGAAGCATTATATAATTGATATGTTTAACTTCTTTAGGTGCCCTTATGAGATGGGAAAAATAGCAACCTCTTCTGATGATTTCACTGTAAGTTGATTTAATATTATATACATATCGTCTTAGTAGTGTCCTGAAACTTTTCCAATTTATGACTGCCAATTTGTCGACGTAACAGCTGATAAATTACCAAGTCAGCTAAACGGTTGACCTATTTAAAGCATCATAGCAGAGTCTGCTACGAAAACACCTCAAATTTTCTTTTTCTGTATTTGAACCATTTTTCTCTTCTTTTGCTAATGTGAAGGTACGATTATGGAAGATACAAGGCAGTTGTTACTCAAACACGAGATCACCGTCGTCCATAAGGAGAAGAGTGATGGGACCTCCTAGCACATTAGAGCGGAAGAAGTTATTTGACGATGAAGAATTGAGCATAGGCAAATCTGATGATGTGCAACCATGCAAGAATAATATTAGTGAGTCACCTCCTAGGCTAACTGACTCCAATAATATTAGTACCCCAAAATCCCAAAAGAAAAGGCCGTATATACATGGAAAAGAAAACTTGGAGAAGACACCGGAAGCTTCAACTAATAGCCCTTCTTCAGTCCTGAATCCTCCTTCCTCTTTGAGAAGAAAAACAATCAGAGACTATTTCATGGCTGTTTCATAACTCAAAAGCTATCGGGTAGTGTACTACCGCCTTGCTAAAGTGTGTTTCCAGAGATCATAAAACAAGTTAGTGTCAGGCTGTCAGCACTACTTTGATGCATTACACCGCCCCCGCCCCCCCCCCCCCCCCATTTTATTATGTTTGTAAATAATCTGATGATTCTGATTCAACCTATTTGGTTGGTTTTTTGTACAAGGTTTTGAATCAAACCATTAGTGTGGTTTGGTGTCTGGGGGTCTTGAAGTTTCAAAATTGAAAATCAAATTATAACGCTTTTTTTTTTGTTTGTTTGTTTGTTTAGCAAATTCTGTTGCTTATGTTGTTGTAAATTATCTCAACTAAACTAATAATTACTCATTTCATTTGGTTTTATTTTAACCTCAACTTCAGACATTATTTACTATTTGATTGATTTCAAAAAATTCAAACAGAACTAAAGGGCAAGTTATAGAATTTGTGATGTTGGACAATATATTCTAGATATATACATGTGATTATGTGAGTATTAATATCTAAAACATATACTAGTAGTTAAACAACATTAGTAACATCAATGTGAGTATGCATTGTATCAAAGAATTATGTGAATAGAGTTGAGCCGGCAATGGCATGCATTCAAAGTAGGAGGTGGCTTAGAGCCTTTTTTGTGGTCATGAGGCTTTTGTATAGGGTGTACCAGATGTTGGAACTTAATGACTTAAGGGTGACTACTTTTCTCTCAGAGTTCATCAGAGCCCCCATGTAGCCTTATGTTAAAAGTTAAAGAGACTTGTTCTGGTTTTATAGATTCATCATGCCTTCTTCATGTCCTAAAGCCGGGGATATATACTTGAGTCAAGGTGGGGTCACTGAGATCCGAAAATTATTATTTTTATATAGTATTTAAACGATGTAGCTTTTTGTTAAGCAGAGTATCATTTTGCGGTTAAAAGATATAGTTTTGAAACCAAGGTGATCCCACTGGAACATACTCTAGGATCCACCCACCTTAAACCTGTTTCTATGCAGTATCAATGGACAACGCAATCAACCCCCCAAAAGTATGGTTGGTTAGACCATGAAGGGATGGAATGATGGTTGGTGAAACAGTTTCCCCATGGGTTATAACAATTGGCGTAAAATACTAGTCAAATGAAGAATGTCATGATCCTGCTGCTGCTGCTGTTTTTAGAAGAAAACCAAAAAGAACTAATGACATTGACTAATGAACGTTCATCAGAATGTGTTGTTTGAATCTTTTACCATTAGTTAAACCACACACTAAAATCCGCTTCTATTGCTCTGCATAACAACAGAAGAGAATGTTCTAACATACCACTGTGTTACCATTAACAGAGACAGGATTTGTTTGACAGATTCAAAAGAAATTTTCACCTATCGGGAAAAGATAAAAGGAACACTAGCACGCCAATCATTTATCAACTAGTGATTTGGTCCGCTTCAACCTTCATGTTTCCAGGATCTGCCGAGCTATTGGGTATCCAAAAGGTAAGGACTGATGAGGCTGCAGCAAACATCACTCTGCGTGGAGCCCACTTCAAGCATGATGGAATGCCAATGCAGCTATCCCATGAATCCACCTGCACACAGTTGAGGATACTAAGCATGTTTTCCCATACCAAGTTTTGGTCCAAAACCCAAAAACCCTCTTGGAGGTCCTAGAGCAATTGCAAGCTACGAGTTCCTTTTTTTTTCAAGCCCAATGTTCTCAAGAGGTCCTAGAGCAATTGTGTCAGTTTCTTTTATCATATTATCTATTTTCCAGGATCTTAAGATTCAGAGCGAAATGCATAATAATCTTTACGGCGTATAATTTGAATAGAAAACTTGGTATTTTGTGCAATCCATGTAATGCATAATTTAGAGGTTCTGAATTTCACAAATCTGAGCCTGTTGCATATGGTTTTTAGTGGATCTGGATAATTTGGATCCCTATTTTACAGATTTAACTTGATCTACTACTTTATCCAATGCAAGTACTCTAATCAGGCGTAGCTAGACAAATACTCATCCACCGAAGGAAGGTTTGTTCAAGAGGAAACAATGTAGCTAAGCGAGAATCATGTACCTTCTTTGATGTGTTTATGCTCCATGCATGTATCATTCCATCCCCAGAACCTGCACAAATGCACTTATGTCAATATATTCGTTGTACGACAATATCAAGTTCATAATTGCCAGGTTTAATCACACATACTGATCAGTGATCAAGCAACACAATCACGTGGTGGCAATTCGTTTAATACTCGTCAAAAATTAATTTAAGTTGTTACCTGAAACAACATACTGGCCATCTGGAGTAAACGTAGCCTCTAGAGCAGTATTGGGAGAAGGATCCACACTAAATCCGCACCGCTGAAATATTCGAAAAGCTGTTTAACATTATTATTTTGTAACGGCCAAATAGGCAAATACACATGTAACATAAGATCAGGCGGACATGAAAAAGAAACGAAAAACTTTGGAAAGAAAGAAACAAGTCTAACCTTTTCTCCACAGTATGCATCAAGCACATAAATATTGTTATTTGTCGTGGCCAAAAGCATTGATTTCCCATCATTACTGAATTTAATATCACAGACTTCGGCTCTATCTCCGCCAACTAGGAAAGTGTCAAAAGGGCCCTGCAAGTTCAATACATTATACCTCACTCAAATAGCCAAAAGGGGAGTAGTAAGCATTGATGTTATTTGCTAAAAAAGATACAAACCCTATCATAAGATCGAGAATCAAAGAGTTTGACAGCACCTCCTTCCATTGAAACCGCAAAGACAAGACCTTGTTGATCATAAGCAACCGTGGGCCTACCTCGTAGACGCAATATCCCCTGAAAGCTACAATAGTAAGACAGCGTTATACGTGTCATTGGTCTAGGATGAGAATGGTAAGACTTTGTGGAACCAAAAATGGTCACTGACTGGAAATTTGCCATAAAATTCAGATCAGTTGTGCATTTACATTATTGCACTACTTCATTGAGTGTGGAACCACAGTTAACTTAGTAAGCGGTTTAAGTTTAACTAAAGCAAAGATAAGACATGTAAGTTGGAGAGAAAGCGTGTATCAGCTAGCATATAAGTGTTAGACCACTGATGGTCTGAGACCAACCTGGCAAGCATTGACGCGAAGGTCCCAAATTCATACGCTGTGGTCAAGAGAACCAGACATGAAGCTGTCATCAACTGGAGACATGCACAGAGAAACAACCCTACAACAAGGTCGGGAAGAAGATTAGTTCATTAGTACATTTGCTAGCAACAGAGATAATTATTAAAAAGTATCAAAGTTGAGAGTATATTATAGATTACATACACCAACAGCCAGACTTAGGAAAGAACCTCCTAGTTTAATAGAATACTGATTCTAACAAAAAAGCGTTTTGCCATGGAGGATAACTCCAAACTGTTCCAGCGAATACATGGCACAAGTGAAATAGAACAATCTGTGGACACATCATCAAACTACCCCATCCTCCGTTTAGAGACTAAAGTCCTCATGACAGCAGCAGTATTTACATTACAGGTAAATCAAAAACATATAATTCGCATGCAATTTTATAAAGCACCTTGCTTGCATGCAAGAACAATTGTGCAGAAACAACACATAATGCCTACTACATCTACACCAGCTATCCAGTGATACTTAAACTAGCAGATAAGAATCACAAAATAATCAAATCATTTTTGGTACCTTTTTCTGTGTCCCTTAAAATAACGAAGGCAGCGGTTATCGTGACATGGATAGATACCGGAGGGATTCTGAAACGTCACACCGATATTAGACATTGTGAGGTATTGAGGTAATACTGTTGCTAAAAATAACATGATATAAACAGACCTCCAGTGGAATCCAAATTGTATTTGGATGAACATATAACAGAACTTGGGTGATGAGTAAAACAGATTTGCTCAGCACCGTGCTTCTTGTGGTAAGTTGTCTTTAATAACCTAAAATATTGAATGAAATCATCAGCTAATAAGATCAAGTAGGTCTACTTAATACGCACAAAGAGAGGGATACCAAGCGTTTCACTCAGTTATTATAGTCGAGTGATGTGCTTCATACAGTTGGTATTCTATTCAACAACCATAATGCTGCTTAGAATTCTAACTGGAGAAGCAACATTTGAATTCCATCAAAACCAACATGAGACGAAAACTCCTTTCATTAAAGGAGATTATTAAAAAGCATGGCTTATATTCTTAACAATGAGGCTTCATTAATTACTCTCAGGTCCCCCGACAAAAGAACATTACTTTTTCTTGTCCTTCTTTAATTCTTGACAAATAGAACTGACAAACAAGCAAAGTAACTAATTTAAGGCAACAAGCAATATCCTACCCCCTCCCTCCTCTGGTGAAGCATATGGTTGGTACTCATATGTATAGGAAGAATGATGTTTTTCCAGTTAAGAAACAGTAATACTTAATTAAGCAGTTTTCAGGCGATTAGAGATAGAGCTCCTTTGTTCTAACTTAACTAGTTGCGAATAAGGAACTTACTTGCCAGCAGCAATGTCGTACAGACGAACTGAATCATCATCACTCGCGGTTACCAGTAAATCAGCTGTCCTATGAAAGTCCAGCGAATTTATCTTTCCTCCCTGAAAAACAATTTGCTAGCTAATAATTGCTCACTCTCTCAATACCGGAAAAATACAACGTACCGAAAAAATAGTAGATTAACGCCTCTCTAGTGTTAAAAATCGTTCATATTGACTCCGTGCAATTGCAGAGCATGAATTTTATAGAGGAAAAAAAAAACCGGGGAAGAAATTGCTCAGTCTCTACTCACGAAATCGGTGAACACGGCTCCGATTGCCATACTCCGAAGGATATCTTCATTGATTTCTGAGATTGACGTCATCTTGCAAAAATTTCCACAGGAAGCTGGAGAAGAAGATAAACAAATTTCCGGCATGCGAATCAATCAGTTAATTAGGCGAATAGTTTACGGCGGGCCAGCAGGCCTCCTCCAACTGGTAATTGGACTTTATCATGGAGGGCCAGCAGCCTCTTTTTATTTATTTATTTATTTAAAATTTATGTGAAGCATATATTTGAGTTTTTTTTTTTTTAATGCTAAAAAACAAAGTATTTATCGTTTCGGTGTTTATCTCAAACTATTTCCTCCGAATGGTCCACGTCAAGATTGTTTAAGCCAGGTTGAGCACAACTGCGCTTTTACCTTTTTTTCAACGGCGTGGGCTCCATCTCTATGAAATAATTTGAGATAAAGACCAAACGATAAATACTTTGCTTTTTAAAGATTTTAAAAAAACTCCATATATTTTGTCAAATAATTATTGGTTGTTACTTTTACGTAAAAAAAATATTTATATTGATGGACAAATCTTTGTTTGTTACATTTTTTTATAAATTAAAATGTGTTATCAACATTTGATGAATGATTTTCCTCAAAAAAAAATTTTTTTTTGATGAATGATAGTGGCAAAAACATTTGATGAATGACGTGTATTTTTATCTTGATTAATAAATAATAATAAATATAATAATAGCGTGTGCAATCAATGTTACAAATATGGTGTATTCATGATTAACTTGAGTCAAACCACAACCCGTCTTAGCTTAAATATGCTAAAACTCGAATATTAATCAAACGACACATGAGAAACGTAAAACTAGAATATATTTTTTCAAGTTTAATAATTTTTTTCATTGAAAAACAGTCCAGTATCATGTGATGATTCGATAATTCAACGTAAACCTTGAAATTCTAAACCTTCTATAAATCTCAACTTGAGCCTTGAGCCTTGAGCTCAAGTTCGAAACAATCTTGCTCAAACTCAAGAAAATTTAATATACACGGCTTGTTTAAGGTATTATTGTTCGATTCAGTTCGAGTTGTTTACACTCCCATTTATAAGGGCTATGGTAATTGATGGCACAATTGTATTGATTTGATAAATACTCCTCCGTTCTAAAACGATCACGATTCTGCTAAAAACACGCATATTAACAAGATCCTGAATTGACGTTAAAAATCTCGATCCTCACGATCAACCTTTGAAAATTAATTCTTAAGAACATACTTTTCAAAGGTCGATTCAATTCAACGTGGTATACAGAACACCAACACACAAACATTGAGCACAACAGAATCATAATTTCAAAGACATTTTTCTCAATCATAAAAAGCTATTGATATTTAAGAACTCAATAAATTTGAACAGTCTCTTACAAAAACAAGGCACAAAAAATGAAAGATAAACCCCAACTTAGTGCTGCTCACAATAGGCAGGCTAAGCCCCTCTTCATACTTGTCAAGAAAAAAAAGAAGAAAAAAAAAAATCGACACTTGATTGCAGAAACTATCATAATAGGTAAGGGCGCCTTCAGTGGCACCACGGTATTTTTCCTGTGGCGTCACACCGAAAACAATCATACGACAGAATGCTGATTATCATCAGCTCTAGAACTGACAGGGAAAAAGTCGATTGTTGTCATTAAAGACGCCCAATATATATGTATGCCGTCCCTAATACTTACCTCACTGTACAACTTCAACCATTGAACCAATGGGAAAAACTGCCTAGTTGAGATGATCGTCTTCCTCCACACCGGACTTCAGAATTTTACTTTGTGCCGTTTTCTCTTCTTCTTGTATATTGAGGTTTTTCGATTTAATGTTTTCCTGAGCAGCTGCGATCTCAGTGCCAGTGGTTGCGGTTTCTCCAGCTGATTGAATGTCAGCATCCAAAGATTGCTCAGCTAACAATGACGGATTTTCGTTTGCTGCTGCAGCACTTTCCTTGCCAACTTTACCACCAGTAATTTCCCACTTCAACTGCAATTCATGGCCTTGCCAGTTTTTTCCATTCAAAAATGCTCTCTCGGCAGACTGACGCGTTTTATATGCTATATGAGCCGACACCGTCATTGCATCAGTTTCATCGTTATTCTTCTCTTTGTCCTTTGAAGTACCGAGATCCACGTAAGCAAGCTCACCATAGCTAGAGAAGTGTTCCTTTAAAGCAGAAGCCTGGTACAAAAAGGCTGATTATTTAAATACCATTTGAATGTTTGACAGAAATGGACAACTTTGAACAGCAAAGTAATGACTTTCTCGTTCTTTTCTAGCAAGAATTGAGGCATGACCTGCCTACTTGCAACACTGACTGATTAGACAAAAAAGAAACTACCTCCATTTACGTCTTTTTAGCACAATTTCTTGTCTCATATTACCAGTCATTTAAGAATATGCCAAAAGAGCGTTAATTCTCTTTTTCCCTTCATCTTACCCTAAATTTAATATCTGTCCACCCACTTCTCTGTACTTTACGACTATTGTATTATAGATAGCTTAATGGTATTTTCAACTTCTTGGTTTAAAATTTATCGCATTCATGCGCTTTCTTAATTTGTGTGAAAACCTCCAAAAAGACTTATATTTTGGAGGCGGAGGTAGTATTACCAACATTCAGAGGAGCACAACGTGATTAGGCCGGTGTTTTATGAACCCTGACAGCATGTTATGCATAGGCTGGTAGTGATAAAAGGAGCCAGAACAAATATAAATCACTACCCCAATCAGACTATAAAGCAAACACAAGCAACTATGCAGAGCACAAAATTAAAACATAGAGGTATTCAAAATGTGGCAAGAGACATTACAGTTGCAAGACCAGCAGGCAGAGGCTGGCAGACAATGAAAACTGTGGGACGGTTGTCAAGCGTGTATTTGTTAATAAAAGGTGGCCCTGGAGGTGCCACTGCACAGATTGATGGCTTCAAGCTGCGAGACTCGAGTACAGACTTAGAACTCAGGGATACAGCATTCTCCCCAGAACTGCTACTATCATTCTTCTTCTCTGATAAAGGTAAAGAGAGAAAACCAGAATCAGTGGCTGATTCAGGAATTTCTTTTCGGGATTCAACTCTCGCTTCGCTTTTATGTCTCTTAGACGGTGGATCTGACCCTCCTTCATCTTTCAGACCAGTAGCCTGCAACGGGAACATGTTAAAATTGTCCAAGATTAACAGGAAAAGGATTGCTATCCAAGATTAACAGAAAAAGGTATAATGTTTGGCAGGGGATGCAAGTTTGATAGCTTAGTTGTTCATGGGAACTCAGAAGCTCATACAAAAAATGCCACCACAGACAATCCTGTACACTGCTACTTCCTATATGACTTAAAACATAAATAAATAAATATAACCAAAAACAAGACATGGGCTACAAGGAAGATAAAGATTTCTAGCTTTAACATCTGAAAGCCATCACAATGCAGCAAACTCCACTATGTGACCTTAAAACATGATAGTAAAAAACTACAAACCAACCACATACAAGACATCTCCCACAACTGGGAACCTCATTCGAAGGAGAATAATGCAATCAAAGAATGGATTTAAATTTTAAATGTGTTAAGAAAGTTATATTACTTGTTTCTCAAGTTTATCCAACTGGCGTCTGAACTCATTCCTTTTCTGGGCAAGCATTTCCTGCTTCTTCCGAAGCTCTTCCTTCAAGAGCTCCAAAGTTTCCAGTTTCTTCTGCGAAGGCGGTGGTGCTTTGGGGCTACTGATCGTAGGCTTGGTGACATCAGATTTGGACAAAGCAACATGGGCAATAGATGCAATACCCTTGATGGCAGGTACTTGAATATTGTCATGTCCTCTAACAGTAACAGGCAAGCTTGGTGGTCCTGAAGCAACAGTCACTCCCTTTGTATTATCTGAAGGATTACTCGGACCGCCATTTCTAAAATCAGGTTTGTTGTCACGAGTAGCCCAATTTATTTTGATAAAGCGGTTTCCCATTATCGCATCAGGTGATTTCAAAGCAGTCTCAGCTTCTTCCCTTTTAGAAAACTGTACAAAAGCTCGCTCACTATTTGAAGGGATATATATGTCGATAACCACTCCAAATTTTTTAAAATGTGAAAGCAGAGCCTCCCTTCTATTCTCTTTTGGGGGAATGCCACTGACAAACAGAGTACGATCCGCCTTTGGATACGGTCTTCTAAAATTATACCCAGGATCACTCAATGGCTTTGAGGATGATGCTGGAACATGCAAGCCAGTATTATCAGCATTCGTCTCTTGCTCTTGCTCTTGCTGAACAACACCTTGGGAAATCTCAACCAAATCTGTGTCTTTTTTCATTTCATTTTCTAGGTTACTAGAGGGAGTCAAAGTAGAAACAGTATTCGGTTTCACTTCCAATTTACTTTTTGAACCACCAATTCTTCCCCACACTGACGAACTTTGAGATGCTGCAGTAGTCTCAGCACTTGTCTTTGGTATGTCACTAGGGGTACCATCTGACAGGGCAACTGGATGTCGACCAGAGGTGTCCTTTCCAGTCGTCAGAGGTTCAACTTTATTGAAATTTGAACCACTTACAGCCATACGAGCAGGTACTATTTCAGGGCCATTATTTGTCCACAAAGGTTGATCAGGATCATATAAATCAGCAACACCAACAACAGAACTGGCACTAAAAGTGCTGTTCAAACCCATTCCATCATCAGTCAGGCTGCGCTTGCCATTTTTTATCTGTAAGCCTTTATTACTCATAAATGTGCTGGTGGAGGCATTTGCAGGTAGAGGTCCTTGGCCAGCACTTGTGCCCAGAGCATTTACAGCAGGCAGGTTAAATTGTGAAAGGCTCTGGAAATAAAAATGACAATCAGAACATTTAGATATCTAACCAAAAGAGTTTATAGAAATTGAGTATGCTGCCACGTATCAGAGCGGTCAACATATTATGTTACTCAAACAAGCTTGAATGCAAATATATATTGCATATCGTATATATATTGCATATCGTTGCATGAAGGCGGGGGTATTAGCAACATCTGTGAGATAAATATATATTGCATATTGTTGCATTGATGCCTAAATTAAAAAATGCAAACTTCTTTTTGCCGAGATTGGTATTAGCAACATCTGTGGGGTAAAAAAGAAATAAAATTAAGATACCTGCACGTCATCAACAACTATACGATTGACACCATGCTCCATAGGACACATGTCTCCTCTTAAGCAAAAACCACGCTCCTCAAAGTCCCTGCATCGTTGCCTAGGAATTCCCATCCCCCATGATGGATTAAGAGGTGGCCTTAGTGGCACTTGCAACCCGATTGAATGAATGGTATCAAGGCCACCACTAGGTATTGTAGGGATAAATCCAAATGCATTCCAAGATCTACCCGGCACATGGGGCACAGTTGGTAACCCCCTGCCAGAAAATAAATTCGGCGGAATGGAACCATGCTGAACAAGTTGAGCAGCAAGATCCACTTGTCTAAACCTGGAATCACGTTGGCCATACATAACAGCATCTCTACCTCTAACCTTGGCAGGACTTGGATCTGTAGACATTGGTAGGTTTGTCATAGTTCTTTGGTTCGTATCTGTACCCCTGGAAAATGATGGAATATTTGGGCGCCTCTTATCAAACCTTACGGATAAGTCTGTTTCCTGATTGGCATCATTGTAGTTCTTCCAAGTGTCACTGGAACTAAAACCACCTTCTCTTGAAGGATGTCCATTTCCAAAGTTCTTGTTCTGCCTTCTGTATGGCCGGGTGAAAAATTGCCCAGAGGAATCTCCCTCCAGAGATTGTGAGTACTCTTCCCGTCTCCGATGTTTATGGTTACGATCGTCGTCATCTTCACTGATTTCTTTATCGTCGGGATCACTAACATCGTCCATATGTAAAAGGCCAGGCTTTGGAGCCTTTACCTCCATTAGTCTCTACTCCGACAAAACTATAGTTTTATGCACTAGGTAACTGGGTGGGTCAGTAGACTAACTTTACTTGCTTAAGTAGAAAAAGACAGTTCCTGCATGAAAGGGAGAAAGTTAAAAACAAAGCAGATAGAAAACAAAACTGCAGTTTTAAGTAGCACAAAATGAACTTCAAAGGTGAAAAGCTAATATACAAGAAACATTTTCGTGAAAGATAAAAACCACACGACATGTGTGATAGAATAAATATCTGGACAAATGTCGGACAAGTTTAATTGATGACCCACAAGTTAACATCCTATCGTAATGCGCAGTTAAATGCCAAAACGCAAGTAATGGTTGTCAAAAGTGAATCCAAACAAGCTTTTTTTAGCATTCCGACGGCTAAAAGAGAACAATGTATGAGAGCCTAAGTCAATGTCCAAAAGTCAAAGCGAAGATCAATTTGGAGGAAGTTTCCATGCCCACACTCCTCTACTTCTGATCTCCAGCCTCCATACCCTGTATGGAAATCAACTTAAGGAGAAACCAGAAACCACAGGCACAAATATCTTCCAAATTCTCAGAAAACGGGGTTTGAGCGGTGTGTAGGAACTGGATAGGGAAGAGGAAACGGACTCAAGTTGCCTATTTACACAGCAAAATGCTAAACCCATCAACAAAGGAGTATCAAAATCCCAGAATTAAGATGGATTACTAAGAGAGGTTAAAAGCAGGGGGCAAAATGAACAATATAGCAAACAAGAATAGCTCTGATTGGCTAAGCCCCCAGTACTAAAACAGTGAAGCATTCAAGTAAAACCCAGCAAGAAACTCCACCGATCTACTTGGAATAGAAATCGAAACAGCTGAAATGATTAATGAACAAATTAAAAAAAACACGTGGAAGGAGCGAACCTGTTACACAGATTATAGAATTAGGGTTTGGCCTTCCTCTCTCGCTACAGCTTTATAAGATAAACAAATACGGAATCTGCGAATGATGAACAGCTGCCGCCGCGTTTAAGCTTAATAAAGGATTGACCGTGATTCTGCGGCGTAATCAACAATTCGTTCAATCTCTATATTAGGCACTTCCGCCAGAAATTCTTCTAGAAGATGAAGATTCGTATCAGGCAAATAAGGGAAAAGCCATCAGAGCAAAGGGTTCTACAGAAGTGGAGAATCTTGGAAACAACAAATATGGAATTAGATAAGGGTCGATTCAAGCAATCAGAAACGTCAAATTAGCTGAATTTGATGTTTCCACTAGATCCTTGTTGCAAATTTAGTTGGCAATGGAGGTCGGATAGATTATCAAATCAAAAAAATGAAAAAGCTGATTTAAGCCACCTCTAATGAGCTGCGGGCTGTCGCCTGAGGGGTCGAAGACAAAAACTCAGAGATACCGACCAAGCAAGGCTAGAATTGGGTACGTGTAGAGGAAGAAAGCGTAAAGAGCCCACCGCCACGATTTTACATTGTACTACCTCCGACCCAAAATATAAGTCATCCTAGCTTTTTTCCTTTGTTCCCATAATATAAGTCATTCACAATATCAAGAGAGCATTAATGAACATTTTCCTTATCTTACCCTAATTTATATCAATCCAACCACTTTTATTTATTCCACAATTGTTGTATTTATGATAATCGAGGGTGTATTAGACATTTTATCCCTACATTAATTACGTTTAACTACTTTCTTGTCAACGTGAAAATTACTAGATGACATAATTTAGGCCGGAGTAGTCTTTCATTACTTCGATTTTAATTTTTTTTTAAAAGGATCTTCATTATTTTTTTATTTTTATTTTTTTTTAGAAGATGATCTTCATTATTAATAGTTCTTAAAGTGAGAGAATCAAAGAGAACAATGTTATATGTAATAGCAATTGCATTTACACTTAGTCGAAAAATAGATAAAATTAATCTATACACCATGCAAGACGTAAGTTTCTTGTTCTTTCCACTATATTTGACAAAAACGCAAATGCTTGAGGTCTCTTATCCTCGCTTCCGTGTTTTACTTTATTTCGCCACAGCCATATTCCGTAAACGGCCTCTTTCCAAGTCGTTTTCCAGCTATTCCTTGCTAGAGGTGGCCCCATATCGGCATTTAAGTTCAGGTTCACCCAACTGGCCGGGGTGCTAGCTCCAAAAAAGTCATTCCTGCAATCGTCCGGGACACACAAATTCCAAATGCTTGTAGGCCAAGTGCAATCACGTAACGCATGTAAAATCGATTCATTGTCCGCATCACACAGCTTGCAAATGGGATCATCAATTACATGTCCGCAAACGATGAATTAAATCGTCTACTATTAAGGCTTCATGTGCAATGGTCCATAATGGATAATTACCTGGAGTGGGTCCTTTTTGCTGCCAAATGATGTTCCAAATTTCACTTTCATCACCATGGGGTTGGTTTTATTTTGTGTCGAATACCCCGAGGCAACCGTATTTTTGCCCTTGGCATCGCCCCCCATACATAGGAGTCATTCTTCTTATCATATCCATCTCAAAGATGAGCGTAAGCTGTGCAAATACCTCGCCAAATTGCTGAACTGCCCGGTTTAGCTCGAGTTGATAGTACTTTATATTTACTAGCTAGAGCCTGGACCCAAAGTGTGTTCTTTTGACTGACTAGATCCCAAACCAGCTTCCCCAGAAATGCTATGCTCATATCATAAAGCTTACGGAATCCCAATCCACCCGTCTGTTTTGCCTGGCACACTTTAGCCCAAGAGATAGTATGCATTTTACGCCCGTTCTCGTCACCCCCCCAAAAAAAGGCTTTACATATTTTTTCCATTTTGTTTATCGTTGTGCGTGGTAATAAGGTAGTCTGCATTGCATAATATGCTTGCGTGGCAAGAGAGCTCTGGATCAAAATACGCTTACCTGCCTTAGAAAGGGCTTTGGCTTTCCAGGATGCGAGCTTATGCTTCATCTTGTCTTCTAGGTAGGTGAAAACATAGGGTGTTGCACTATTTCCAAACTTGGTTGTAGTGCAACACCAATATAACACTTGAGAACCACAGCGACAAGCTACAAACAAACAAGTCCTCCCTAAAAATTTAAGTTAATATCGTGTGAATCAATGACTCACATTTAGATATTAAAGTGATAAAACAGTATACTACAATCGGATATGGACTATCGGGTGTTGCACTATTTCCTATGATATGGATTTTTCCATACCGGGTTTGTCACTCATAAATTTTAAGGAGGCATGAGTAGGTTTTCGTCGGTACGCCCTCAACTTGTATTGGGCTAAGACCATGCTCCCGATTAGGTCTTTTAGTTGAATTTTTTTTTTTTTAAAACATACTTATTGTTAGATATTTTTTCATAAATAAATATTTTGGTTATCGTTTGCTACGAGTTGCCGTACGAATTAATGTACTTACCATTTTGTGTAAGGGTTGCATGCTTTCATCCGGTGCAAGGAGTACATCCATTCGTTTATGGGGTACTTGCAACCTATAAAAGACATAAGTATGAAGACGAAAATCCATAAATTTGACAACATCATTAGAAAAACTTTGAGTGTTCTCGGTTTGATTCAAACAAGTCATTTGTTTGAATCAAACACCCCCATCAGATATCACGAAAGAGATTTTCATTTGATCCCTTAGTGACAAATCGTGTTGACAAAATCTCTCTTAAAAGACAACGTTATTAACGTGCCTTGAGTTTCTAATTCTCTCACAAATCCTAAGTCTTACATTTTTTCTAACACTTATCGCATTTTTAACATCCGTATATGCAAAAAAATTAATAAAACTTGTTTGTATATATCTATTTTTTTGGTCAAGTAAATTTTTTTTATTAGCGTCTTTTATCAATTAGAATAAAAACAAATTTGGGCCTCTACCAAAAAAGAAAATTAACATATTTTTTTAGGTTGGATCGGATTAAATCTACACGATTTTTTTTTTTTAGCGAAACACGTACACGTTGGGCCCCCCCGACGACATTGGGCTAAGACCGGGTCTCGAAGGCCTTAGGGAAGGGCCGGCCCTGGGTTTCGTCAACGTCTTTCGGTATAAGGGATGGTCAGGATACGGCAATGTACGGTCCTTTTTTTGATCTATTAAATTGGTTTCGTTTATTAAAAAAAAGACATATGACGACATGCGACATGTCGGACCGGGGACGACACGTGTCATCAGGGGTGGTGCTAAAGAGGGGTATGTAAAAAAATAAAATATATGCATTTTTTATACTATTTAAATTTTTTATACATTAATATATACTAATCGTCCTACTATTTTTTTATATTAACTCTTGACCTGTAATCAGACTTGGATTTTAGAATTATTAATACTTATAACTTACAATACGATGTATGCTGTCTAGTTCCCGACCTTCCTGCAACCGCCAATGTGCGTCATATCGGTATGAGGATAATAAATGCGGCATGTGTTGTGAGGATGCACACTCCGTTGAAATCTTTTGACGTATAAAGTTCAACATTGAGTTGAATTCACGTTGACCCATTAGTTGGGACAAACCTTGTCGTTAAGTTCAAAGCCGGATAAATACAACATGTATAAGGACACATGCACATACAAGTAAATGGGGTCTGCGGATCCCTTTAAACATAACAATACTTTATATTTTATCTATAGAAAAATATTTCGAACTCCGTAAAAAAATTATTTATTTTATAAAAAAATTACGGACCCCGATAAATATAATTTTTTAATTCGCAACTGCACATGTATAAAGTCAGATCATTCCACATCAATAATCAACTATTACAAATACTCTCGTTTGAACCTACCTTGATAATATACTGCAAATTTACCAAAACAAATGCTACAACCCTTAATTGTTTTTATATAACCATATAATGCAATAGGTCTAGATCTATGTTGCACGGACACAGACACGGACACCACGCACGACACGACACGGACACGGCGATACGGTTAATTTCAATATTTAAGGACACGACACGCCGCCGACACGTTATACATATATATATATGTATATATACATACATACATACATACATACATACATACATATATATAATGTAAATAAAATTTAATTTATCAAAAAAAATATTCGTAAACATCTGAAAAAAACTAGACAAAATAAGATAGGTATTACATAAACTCTATGAATGTCTAGAATAGATATTCGGCCTTTATACGGTGCCAAAATAAATTGTGATTGACTTTCAAAATATTACAATTTGTAAAAATGATTTTTTTATCAAAAAAAAAAAACATATAAACTTGATACGATGCGTATATTTATTTAAGGAAAAATTAGTTTATAATCCACTTTTTCCCCTTAATTAAGTGCTAATCCAAATTTTCAATTTTTAGTTGCATTAAGGACAAATAAATTCAATCGGACGAATATACCCCTATTTGATGCCGAGACGCATAGACTGGGCAGCATTTGTGAAAAAGGAAGAAGGTGAAGACGAAGAAGATGACAATGCTCCCGATGCTCCTGTTAACAAATGCCTTCTGGTATGGCAAGGGAACGTTGCTAACCCGAGCTTTAATCGATTCTCAGTTCAATAATGCCGAACCGAAGCTGCTGCTCGGAAACTATTTTTTGATGCAGGTGTTGCACACTATTGGGAACTTGCTGTCAACTTTACCGAGGACCAAATGCAACATGTTTACTTCTTTTGGTGCATTCCTGGGTGAAACGAAAATAGTTTTATCGTCTTTTAACGAGTATTGTATCCCTTTTAATAATTCTGTTAAACTTTACTATGCGATCGGAATGCTGCTATTTGGCATCACTGGATTCGACTCGTATTGAAGCCATTTCTCGTCAAATTAAAGGCAGAGATGTTCTTGATGAGTTGTTCAAGATATTGCAAGAGATGCAACGGATTTGGGTTTATCTTATCATCATAGCAACGAGCAAAAAATAGAGGCATTAAAATTGTTGGATCTTGAAAATGTCCACAACGTGTTCGACGATTTGGTTCAGAGAGCTTCTCAATGCTTACAATTAATCGGGCTCGTCTGATATGTTTATGGTAATGAGCCATCGCCTTCCATGAGTTATTCTAGAGGTTTTGATGCGTATTTGTATACCTCTGCATCTTCTAGTATAAATTCTGGTGCAATGTCAATCAACAAAACAACAACGTCTTATGTTTATAGTGATAAAGATGCTATGAAGCCATCTGAATTCGTGAGTAAAGATGATAGCTATTTGAAAAAGTCACTGAGTTTTCGTAGTGATGGAATCGAGTGCGTAGTAGTCTTTCTGGGGACGTTTTGATGATGCCTCGGATTCAAGATTCGACATTAAAGGAAACAATTCTAGCAGGTCAAGATGGTGACAAATTAAATCTGATAAAACTTGCCAATTTAATTAATTGAAGTTTCATCGAAGAAAAGAACTAAGAAGCTGAATATTCAGAACAAGTTGTTGGATCAAATTCAGGTCACATGGATTCCTGATTCAATAGGAAAGCTATATATCTATCTTGGTGATACTGTGTACTAATACTGTGTGCCTTATATGATATTGTTACTCATATTGTGTGCCTTATATGAGCCATATATGATATTGTGTCCTTTGAATTAAGCATTAAATGAGCCTTAAATGAGCCATATATGTGTGCCTTGAAGTAGTCACTTGAATTAAGCCTTAAATGAGCCTATCTGCTTTTCACATCGATCATCATTTATTGATCGATCATCGCTTATTGATATTGATCATTTTATTGATCACGATCTTCAGATGTCTTATATGATCTCAATTAGTGATATTGTATGTCTTATATGAGCCAGATATGATATTGTGTCCTTTGAATTAAGCCTTAAATGAGCCTTATATGAGTCAGATATGTGTGCCTTGAAGTAGTACTCGAATTGAATTAAATGCGCTAAATGATCACGTCATCTTGTTCGACATCATTTCGACATCTTTGTGTTAGTGTAAATCTTGCAATTAAATTCGGCTTTCAAATACTACGTCGAAAATGTATCAAATGGGTCTCAAAATGAAGAAAAAAATATGAACTTTGGTGAAACAATTTTGATGATCGGTGTTTTAAATCAAAAATTCTGATCGTTTATAAGAAAAAACGCCCAGGTTAATGGAAATATTTTTTGGTTTTCAAAATTTACGTCGGAAGGAGATCGTATTTGAGCCAAAGTAAAGAGCAGAAAAAAAAAAAAAGAAATTTGGTGAAATGTTTTCGATGATCGGAGTTATAAATCAAAAGTTTCTGAGTGTTTATAACCAAAATAAAATAAAATAAACAACAACATCAAAGATCAAAGAATCGAGTGTGTTTGTTGTTAGCGCGTCTTTCGTAGTAAGCAAATTATTGTCATTGTCTAAAATTTATTTGCCTTTATTGCCACTAAAAAAGAGTGTGTCATGCTTATTTATTTTGTATTAAAAAATGGATTTTTCCTCAATTTTTAATTATTATAGAAATGAAAATCGTGTATTTTAACGTTTCCATTGAATAAAACTTAAATAATGAAGAAAAAATTAAAAATTGGGTTAAGGTGTGTCGGGAGTGTCGATTAATCGTATAAATGAAATCGGTGTGTAAATAGCGTATCGGATATTTAAATTTTAAATAATATTAGTTTAATCAACCAACACGTGTGACACGGCGTCGAACATGTTGTACGCCGCAGTGTCTTGTGTCGACACAACACACACGCGGCGGTCAGATTGAAGTGTCGAGTGTATATATCTTTTGGTCTAGATCATGGTGTGTTTATATATTTTGGAAAAATTATTATTATATAACGATGGGTGATCCCAAATGGTATCTCAACTCTCCACTTGATATTACCCATGAAATCACTCTTACATAATAACTTTTTCTATATTTTGTACATATATATTTGGATGTAAACTTTTCTAATTCCAACAGATTTCTGTCTACGCCGGCGCCACTGAGTTAGATTCTCATCGGACAGTAGTACATTTCCGTCAAATTCCAATGCTCAAAGCGAGACTAATATTGTTGCCTGTCAGGGCTTCTGTCACCTCATTTAGGAGTCAACCTCCACTTCTTCAACGCCCATGTAAGCCTATGCAATCTGAATATATACAGGATTAAAGGTAATGCCGAAAATTTCTGAAAATTGCTGATTTTCGATTTTTAGGTGCAATTATTTGGAATCATAGACTTCATAGTACTTGGACGACCGCCCTAAGATATTATGTACACGAGTCCGTCCCTAAGTCTTGCTGGAAGTTGTTTCTACGGAAATATCATCGCCTTGTTCAGGACTCCAGGCCTTCATGTTAGTATACAATCCGTTCTTTCGACTTCTGTGTAATTTATTTGTTTTTTAACTGTTCTTCAACACTTTATGGAAGCATTTTACTGTATTCAGAGGCATGAAAACGAGTATTGACGGGTAAAATTATTTATAAACTTGATAAGGTTTACTATCGATAGCTTTGTTTAAGGCGAAGAAGAAGCTTTCTGCCTCTTTGGTAGATTTAATTGCGGAAGAATGTTGAATGGGACGCATTTTGGTACTGACAATGCTAAGCAGTTTCTCAAAGACGCCCAAATATGTTGAATATTGATCAAACCATTCAGATCCACATAAACACATCTGCAACATTGATCTTTATTCAAACGTGTAAATTGCAGAATCACTAAAATTTTGCGCCACTTATCCGCACAAAGTATAGAATATCTATTCTAATTATGAGTATACATCCTACTAATGAGCTAAGACTCAAAAACAATATAGTGGAGTGAAGTGGTATTTGAGTCTATAACGTAGATAATCTTTTTAGAGACACTAATGCAAGTAATCAAACAACTTTCTTCCATGTGCAAGTAACCCTTTCAAGTTTAGACTTCAGTTTGCTTGTTAGACATTTTTATGCTTAGTTACGAGAGAAACTCTGGTTTGTTGACGAGTGAGGGTTTTAGATGAAGACGATCTATTGGGTTGAATTTCATGAGCTGGAATTTGCACATGTTTTAGCATTTCTTGGTAAAAAATACTAAAGTAAAGGTCTAGGTTATAAAACAATATAGCTGTGATTGAGTAAGGAATTACTAGGCCTGAATCAGTGATTTCATTGAACCCTATTTTCACTACATAAAGTTTTCTTTAGTTGTTTTCTGAAGGTCTGGCCTTACTGTGTTATTTTGTCAGGTCGGAGATTTGTGATCACCGGCATATTTGGGTTGTCCATTGTAACAGGATCAACCAGCTTCTGGCCACAAATCGGGCATTGTACAAATGGTTAGCCTGTGATTGTCAAGTCCATTGTACCAAAGACCACATCCTGTCAAATTTCTCTTCTAAGTCCAAAATGCTTCTCATGTTCTCTGTGTTAATTCAGGTTTTGAGTTTGAGTTTGGTGATCATGATCCAAAAGGCACGTTGGACCCTGATGAAGATCGCCGTGCTCTCTTGTCTTTTGTAAGGAAACTGCTGGTGCCAATTTTCCTCTTCTCTACCGTGCTTATGAACTGGGGTCACCCTTTTGTTATTGCTGCTAAAGTTGCCCTTATTCTTTTCACCACAAAGCCCAGCCCCTTATCCGTGTATTTCTACGTCGAAGAGGTTCGTTAATACTGTTGTCTGGACATTCATTGATCTCTCTGCTGGAATGTCAGTTTCATGAATGTGAATGCTTATCGCATCCTAGGTCAGCATATTAGCAAATATTGCAAAATCTTATTAATGTATATTCCATTTCTTATATCATATTGTGAGCAACCCATCTTTTACTGGATTTTGCGAGATAATTAGTCAAAGGTAGAATAATATGCTATAGTTTAATGTGCGTTTCTTATTAAAGTCAACATTCGATTCTAGTTCATCGAGATAAATACGTTCTGAAATGGTTTTTGGAGTTTTCTTTTAAATATGCCCATTGGCGTAGTGAATATCTGTTATGGATTATAAATCCACAATTAGCAAATTACGCAAATAAACTAAATAGTTATTAGTCTCGGTAGAGCATTTCACTAATTTTTTTCTTTGTATGTATCTGTTATTCGCGTTCCTTATCTTAGTTTTCTTGTCCCAGTTATGCAGCAGTCTGTGTGGCAGCTCCCCTTCATTTATCGATTCAAGGTGAGATTCTTTTCGGCATCCTTAGTTTGAAAGTCCAATGTAATGCCATTTTTATTTGGTAAATAAATAAAAAGACAAGTCGTTTTAGCACTTTTGACAAAAATAGTGTCTTGCAGTCTGGAAAAAGTGTTAGGGGCACGCTGTATTTCGTATCTTGACTGCATTCTGTTGATTTTTCTACGTACTGTACTGACTGACGAAGAATTTCTGATCCTCTGCTGGACAGTCATATTCTGATGAGGAAGTTGAAGTTGAAGATTACACGTTTCTCTGCTTGGCTCGAGTAAAATTGAAAGGCAAGAAGATGGAGCTTCTTGGGATTCTGGGTAATTGGTGGGTTTTGCCCCTGTCTTCATGGCCGGAAGCATGGCCGATATTGAGGAGAAGTGGTTTATGCAGTTGATGGTTCATATAAAAAATCACTCAACAAAGTTCACACCTGTTTCTTTTTCAAGTAAGTTTCCTTTTTTCTGTTGAATGCATAATCTTGTGGTTCAAAAAAAAAAACCTATCCAATGCAAATGATGTAGACTAGTTAAAAGGAAGAAAAAGAATGTATGGACACCCTCTCTTCCTTCCTTCCTATCTAGGGCTGTACATAAACCGGATCGACCCAAATGTCTTATATTTGTATTTGAACTTGTATAGTTCGCAAATTGGATTGAAGCTCTGCTCATCCTAAAATAAACAAGCTAAAATTCATGTCGGCGCAGCTCGTTAAATTAAACTTATTGCTGGGCTCGTTTGAGAAAAACAAACCAAGCTCGGCTCATTTAAGAAGGGAAAAAAAAAAAAAAAAAACTCTATTTCCTCAATATAGCTTTGGACGACATCCTTCTCCCAAGAACATCTCATGAACATCATTTACATATGTATTCATCAACAAATTAATCCTAAATAAATACATATATAGACATTTTTACTCACATTTATATTTTGTTCGTGAACAAACTCGTGTTTGTTTGTTTGTTTATAAAACGGAAACACTATAACATTTGAGCTTGGCTCTTTTTTGCAAACAGACGAACAAATCCGAGCTTAAACCAGTGAAATTTGAGCTTGTGTACATCACTATTCACCTCATTCGTACATGCGTTTCACGTTATTTCATGACGTAGACTTGGTTTTTTATGTGCACGACTAAATCTAGTCCAGTAAGTGATAATCATCATCATCATCATCTGGTGCAGCAGGTTTATGGAAAGAGGGTGTGCAGAACATACCACCCCATTGTGGGAAGTAGATGAGGGTGATAGGAGACTACAAACAAGCATCATAATGCCCATGAGTGAGATGCTGGTTTCGTGGACATTTTTGTGTGCCTGAAAAGAGTAGAAGCTGTGTCACTACTGCACCTACCGTTCCCCGCTTCGGTCATGCCTGATATCACTCCCATTGATCTGCATTGCAAAATTAACATCCATTCAAATGGTAATTAACCTTTGTTGCATTACATTGTTTTTGGATATTATCTTTGTTTGCCTACATATATAAACATGTCACTTTTATACAAATCTAGCTATGAGTTTACCTCTTTGAAACAAAAGGAACAACACCAAAGGTAAGACCAAAGCAGCTTGAACAAAGAACGAAAACACACACATAACCACCATCGACGCCCAAAGCAAGTTAACTCGTCCAAGCAACACGCACAGCAACCCAGCCATCGTCTGCACCACCCACAAGCTCCATAGCCTCCCTCTCATTCCAAACCTCTTTCCAACCCTGTCTGAAACAAAACCACCTGCAGGCCTGGACACAATATTCGCCAACCCGAAGCTCGAAGCAATAGCACCTGATAACTCAATACTCAAGTTGAACCTGTCGTAAAAGTATTGTGCGATTATATTGTCGGTTGTTAACTCGACTCCGAAGCAAAACCCGTAAGATAATCCGAGAATCCATCCTCTGTAGTTTGTTAGCCCTTTTAAAAGGATACTGAAACCGTTTCTTTTGTGTTGTGTACTGGAAAACTTCCGGGCAGTTGTGTAATTTCCATCAGGCAAGTCCTGTCCAAATACCAGTACCTGTACCAGCAATCAAAGATTTAACATTGTGACTTATAAGTATAAAGTGTATTCATGCATGTCACATATATACTATGTAGTCTATAAGCCGATGTGAATTACTACCGGGGGGCTGGCCGTAAACGATTCGAATCAAATCAGATCTTTAGTTATCAAGACGAGTAGTTTCTTAAAAAAAAAAATTGATGCTTGAACTCGGATTGAGCTTGTTCGAGCAGGGGGAAACTGCTCAAGATCGACTCGATTAAGCTTTAATGATTATAAACATTCTTTAGCATTAGCATATAAGTTTTATTATCTACATGTTGTATGAATACCAAGAGTGCAGTCACGGCTTGAAATACGGCTGGAACCACAAAAGCCATACGCCAAGCAATAGAAGAAGACGCTGCGGGCACACGTAATGTAGTGATGAAGAAGGAATAAATAAGTGGCATGACAAGCTGCGTTGCACGCCTGAACCAACGTTAGCCCAACCGCGCTAACCCGTTGGCTAGACCAACAACGCAGCTTGAGAACATACAGCTCATCCAAAACTGGTTAGCTACGAAATTAGCTATCGAGAAACCGATAAAAAACCGAACGATCATAAAATCAACAGGAGATTTGATAAAACACATGCATAAAACCAGCGGTGCAGTGAGGAGGGAGAGGGTGGCAGAGGCGATCCTTGGGCCTACGAGGTCGCAAGCGGGGCCCATAGCTAGACGGGAGAAGATTGAGCCAAGAAAAGTAGCGATGCCGGCTTTGCCGACGTCGGAGGCGGTGAGGTTGAGGTCTTTTTTGATGAGAGGGAGGAGCGGTGGAATGGAGAAAGTGGAGAAGAAGCAAGAGAATAAAGAGAGCCATGCTAAATGGAAAGCTCTCATGTGGGGTGAAGATAAGCTAAACAATTTGATTTCGGTGGCTTTGTGATCGGAATCTACGTCTATGGAGTATGATGCATTCATTTTCGGGAGGTGTTCTGTTACTCTTACTCCGGCCATTCCAATGGACGGGGGCGCCCGGCGGCGGTGATGATAGTAGTAGTAAAGTACGTGGAAGGAAAAACCGGGGAAAATTATTTGTAATATATATAAAGATTTCTATACTACTGGAGGGAAAGGATATTTGTGTTGTTATCAAACTTGATCATTTAACGGTTCACTTTTTATTTTTTGGATTTAAAATAGATATTTGTTAGGTTTAGATTTTCTTTAAAGAAAAATGATATCTTCGCGTTAAAATAGACCTCAACAAAATAGAAAAACATTGATTATAATGTGACGTTCCCTCATAAATCAATGAATCATATAACATACATAATCAATTATTATGTTGACTTTATTGCGGATATATCGTTACGGTACTAAGAATGAAGTGAAGAGTGATAGCATAAGAATTTTAGTTTGAAATGATTTATAAAAATTTTACGACGGTCAATGACTCCGATAATCAAAATATCACAATTCCACATACAATTCATACATAAATCGATGATGGATGTTGTAGTATAGATGGAGTATAATATAAAGGAAGATACATACTACGACTGAGATTGACGTTACTGTCTTTGTTTTTTCAATAGAAAAAGAAAAGATGGGTTTGTTTACGTCACACTGTTGGAACGATTTGCAACTTTTGCTGGGGATGGTATTATTTGAACAATGAAGAACTTCATATATATGTCCTGGTTAGCAACTGCAACTGCTGCCCCTTTTCTTGTGAATTTAACAAAGATTTCTTTTCTTCTTTTGAGCTGTATGATAATGATATGATCATTAAGCTCCATAAATCCATGTTTGGATATACAAAATCAAATGTGAACACATGTTCCCTCTTTAATTTATTTTCTTTTCTTTATGATTAAGAGATGAAATGACAACATGATGAGAATACTAGTAACGTATAGATGCATCATATCTTCTCTTTGCTTCCATTAATTGGATCGTGAGGTCAGTTGGCTGCCTGTCTTTCTCTACGTTTCTTCTTAATTGACTATCACTATTAATTTAATTTAATTATAACTTCTAAGAAGCTACTGACCGACCTATGAAATAATTTACTCAAATAGTCCACAAGTGGCTACATCAATCTATCAAACTTACGTAATATGATACCAGGGCAGGGGGAGAACCATGTAGACAAAGGCGGCCAGGCGGGACACTCCCTTACTGAGATCTGAAAATCGATGTATTTTCATTGGTAAAATAAATGTATAAAAACGTTATCACTCGTTTTTTAAATCTGTTCAAGTGTCCGAGTGAGAAATTTTTTTGGGTCGCCCCCGGTACGATACTCTTCATATATTCATTCATGTATAATTTCCGATATTTATTGTCATTTTTTTTCTTTTCTGACAACACATCAATTTTTTACTTCATAAACCACAAGGGCAATCCCAGCATTTGCATATAGTTGCAATCAAATGCTGCACTTCAGGTGCAGTAGCGTTAAATGAGTCATAAATGATCCGGTCAAATGCTCAGATTGCTGATGAGAGTCAAATTGGCTATCATTTTCTATGTAATTATACTCCGTTTATACCTCGTTTTATATGTTTTCTGAGACATTTGGTTGTATTTTGATGTATTTACACATTGGTTATCATTTCGAGACCTAGGACGTAAAGTCCGGGATTCTCGGTCTTTTTCGGTGTAATTTACTATATTCTCGGTCACCCTAGTGTCCTGTAGGGATTATGTGTGGTATTTGTTGTGATTTTATACAGGACTTAGGTGTTTGAGATGTCCGGAAGGCGAGATACGAGGATTGGAACATGTGCCCGAAACTTAAACGTTCAAACGGATCAAAACGCGGTGGTACTACAACCATACCTTCCATTGATCTGCAATTTGATCCACCTTAGAGGCATTTTCTGGGCTTGACATCTTCATGAAAGTTGTAGACAATTGAATGAGATTTCCAACGTATCTTTTGAATCACTCAAATCGAAGGTCTACAGACAAAGTTATGACAGTTTTTCTGAGGGTGTGTCAGCTAGGCGCACGCCTAGCAGTGAATTTTGGCCAGAAGTTTCAGTACGTGATTTCAACATCCTAGGCGTGCCCCTACACTTTCCTAGGCGCACGCCTAGCTCCCAGAACTCATAAAACACTATAATACCCCCATTTTGGATCTAGATCCACACCACCTTCTTCCAAACTTGTTTTTCTTTAGTTTTTCATCGTCTTTCGTAGCTTAGATCAATTTTGTACATAGTTTAGCTTAGATTAGGCTTAGACTTTTGTAATCCGTTGATTCTCAAAGATAGCTTGACGCGTTATTGACGGGTTTTCGTTCGGTGAATCGATTTTTGACGGCCTATAATATATTTGGTAATTCGTTTTCCTTTCTTGTTCTTAATTTTAATCTTGTTTGTGTTATTTTTATTGTTGATTTCTTGTTATTTCTTAGTAGAATGAGTAGCTAATAGCCCGATAGTCGAGTTATGTGATAGTCTATGAAATCGAACCTTAGCATGTTCATGTGGTGTTCTTGATGTTTATCTGTTGATTCTCGACGTCACCATAGTTCTAGAACTTATTCTTATCACGTTTGTTGAATTGATCATTTAATAAACGTATCACACGTATCGTCTTTACATATGTATTTTGCGAGAGGATACGGGAACCGGGGTTCTAGGATCACTTGTAAAAAGCGATCGAGTTGTTCGGACTTCGGTTTCGTTGTGAGGTTTTGTATCGACTTGTCGAAGCGTTTCATGAATCGTAGACCGTGTGAGGTCGATTAAATCTGTTGAGCGGATTGTTGAACCTGACATAGGAGGGTAGATATTGAAATAATGTCTATTCTCGAGCCGAAACGACACCTTTGTGTGACATCGAGAACATGTAGGTGAATCAAGAATATCTCGGGACTTAGCTAGGTTTTGTGAGTAGTAGATTGGATCATAGCTCGGTTATCTCTTTTATATAGTTTTAAATCTTTCTTTTGTGTATATTTAGTTTGTAGAACCGGTGATCTGACAAGTCACCACGTTCAATTATTGTGTTGACCTGAACTAGGGATGAGACCGACTTTGGTACTCGACCAGATTTCTTGTGGGATACGACATTGACTCACCAATTATAGGCTACAGTTAACCCGGTAGACTGCCAGTGAGATTGGACACTTAGAAAAGGCCGATCAACTGCCGTAATCGCTTGATCTAAAAGGGCTAACCCGAGTTGACAAGACTTTTATATCTCACACTGATATGGGGTGAGCATTCTACTACTTTACCGATGTGAGACTTTACATTCCCCGCTTATAAGGGATGGTGTCCTCGCCAGACGGCCAATATCAAGCTTTGGATCGTCTGTACTGGAGAGTAAATTGAGAGGTCGCTCTTTACGCCGTCTTTTGTATGCGGTCTGGCGCGATAGTTACTCGCTCTAATAGTCGACTCGATTTATTCTGCAGTAACGCCCGGACTCAGTGTGCGGTAGCGGTAAATGAGTCGTAAATAATCGGTCAACTACTTGACCCGCCGTCCTCGCTGGCCTTGTGCAAAAAAATTTAGCCGAGTTAATGAGCGGCTATGTCTCACACTTATATGGGGTGATTCTACTACTTTTACCGATGTCATTTACCAAGATCATTTTGGATCGTCCCTATCGAGAGGAATTAGAGGTCCATTCTTACACCGTCTTCTTATGCGGTGCAACATATAGTTTTATAACGCCCCATCTCCGGTCGACAACGTTTAATGAGTCGTAAATGATGCAGTCCAATCGCTTAAACCGCAATCATCGTTTAATCTAAAAGAAATGAAACCCAAACCGATGAGACATTTTTATCGGGTGAGTATTCTATTACTACCGACGTGAGATTTTACATCAAAAATCCAAAGCTGTAGCAAAAAATAAAAAAAAATAAAAAAATTAAGAAACGTTTACGGCTCAGATCACCTGCGTCATCACTCTAAACATGTGAATGAAACTAAACGCTAAATACAGTTCCCGCCAAACCGCCATTCTCTCATATTTCAACACAGTGTATTCTCCTAAGCTGAGCCTGATACTTCTGCAAATTTGCTCTCGTCACACTTTACCAGTTTACCTTATTGCCGAAGCTAATGAGCTCTCAAAATCAGATATAGAGACGTGCAATTGACGTTTTTCCCCTCACGATCGGATGTCCAGATTTGGCTAAATCTCAAGTAATTTCAACTAATTTTTGTTTCTTCTTTTATAACTGCGTTTCTATCGATCTGCTAGGATTCCGTTTTGGTTTTCCGTATCATTAGTCGATTTGCCTGTTTTGCTCCGATTATATTTCATTGAATTCATTCTCAGATTCATGTGGTAAATAACTGCGTTGTTGTTTAGAAATTTTGATATATCCTCATTGTTGTTATATTCTTCAAATATGCAAACTCAGCTATTACAATAACTTGTGAAAAGCACATTACAATATTACATTGTTGAATAAGCCTGATATAAAAAGAAAGTTAAGTACTCATCATTTCATCACTTGTTGGATGACATGATCTTTCTGCATTTACTTGTATTTTTTGTTGATGTCTTGCTGATGGAACTCCGAGGGATCGAACTAATTTACTTGGACGTGGTTTAAACACAATGTGGCAATAGAATTAACTACGTACACTTGATCACCATCACAAATGAAGAATCAGTTGATCTCATTTGGATTATACTGAGAGAAGTCTATGTCACTTCACTTGTAGAGATGATTCTCTTTTTACTGTATTGTTTGTTATCTGCTGTTTTAGACGAAAGGCATATAGATTTTTTGTGTTTTGTAATGCTACGAGTGACTGTGACTGCATACCAAAATGCAGACACAGTACCGTACATCTGACCACGAAAATAGGTACTCTTGTTTTGCTATTCGATTGAGTTCTTGCTGTTCAGAAGTTTTGGTTCACACGGTCTCTTAGAAATTATACAGTATTCTTTGTGTTGCTGATAGACTTCATATTTTTATTTTACAGCTAGCTAGGAGATTTACTTGTCATTGTTAGAATCTCAAGATGCAAAGCTCATACATGGATAACTACGGGCTAAGATCAGTAGCAGACTTACCTGCTCCCTTTCGTTCAACTTTTAGCTTCAGGTAGTTTTTTTGTTTGTTTTCTTCGATTATTTTGTTTGAAAACTTCATATGGTTCTGGCTGTGAAAAGCCTGACTTTGATTAGCAATTGTTCTTTGTTATTTTTGCTTTATTAGTTGACTTTTGAAATGCTTTTTCTCTGATAAATAAGACATTCCAACATAATGTCATTGAAAATGGGCAACTAAAGAACAATTGAAGTTCCTGATGATTGTGAACAACAGATAAAATACTTTAAATCCTACTGTATCTTATGGAAGCTGTAATTGCATCTCGCTTATGATACATGTTCTGTTTTCGTTCTACCACAGGTATTTTAACTCGTTGCAGAGTGAATGCTTCTCTACTTGCTATCTTTCCGATATGAACATGGTTATATCAGCACCAACCGGAAGTGGGAAGACAGTGCTCTTTGAATTATGCATTCTGAGGCTTCTTTCAACCTTTATATCCACAGATGGGAGCTTCGTTCATGTAAAGGGAACGCTAAAAACTGTATGTATTCAACTTTAGAGCACCTGTGGTCTCATTTTCATTTTATGTGCAGAAAGTAGCTTAACTGCTTAATGTTCTTTGATCTAAATTTGTTATTGCCTCTTGTCATTGATTTATCATTACTTTCTCTCTCTCTCTCTCTCTCTCTCTCCCTCCTTGATTTCACACTTCTTATAGGATTTATTCTTTTCCTCATAGTTCTTCGTTCCTCACGTGGTATTCAGGGCTGGAGAAATAGAGAAGTAAAGATCAGTGGTCTAATTTTTTTGTGTGTTTTTCAATGTATGCTGAGCCATGTTTACTTTCAATTTTTTATTGTAATATACCTCTTTTTGTGAGGTGAAGATTTACATTGCTCCATCAAAGGCCCTGGTCCAAGAAAAGCTTCGTGATTGGATGCATAAGTTTGGATCATGGGGAATAATTTGCTTGGAGCTGACAGGTGATAATGAGTACTATAACATAAGGAATATACTAGATGCTGACATTATTTTCACCACTCCAGAGGTTAGTAAGCATGTGAAACCGTTCATTCTTTAAGTATTCGTGTATTCATTGTTTTCCTGCAGCTCAGAGTTCCTTATCATTTCTGCAGAAGTTTGATGCGGTGACTCGTAATCACTTGAAAGATGGAGGATTGAGCTTTTTTAGCGATATAGCTCTCGTGCTTATCGATGAAGTTCATATTTTGAATGATCCTCGTGGAGCAGCTTTGGAAGCAATAGTTAGTCGAATCAAAATGCTTTCTCAATACTCAGAAATGAAATCAAGTCCACTGGCCCATGTGCGATTCCTGGCTGTATCTGCCACTATCCCAAATATTGAGGATCTAGGTAAATTTCTATTATTATTGTTGTTGTTGTTGTTGTTGTTGTTGTTGTTGTTCGTAGTAGTTGTATCAGTATCAGTATTAGTATGCTTTTCTTTAACTATGAGAAATGAATTACTGGTCATAACTGCATTTTGGAGTAATCATTTGCCTAAACATTTTCACTGATGTAGCTGAGTGGCTAAGGGTTCCTAATGAAGGAATGAAGAGGTAACCAAATTATTGGAATATGTTTTCTGTGTTGTTTTCTCTTACTTTTATGTCATCTACAGCATTTTATTAATTTTTTATCCTTGTGAAGATTTGGAGAAGAAATGCGACCTGTAAAATTGACCACCAAAGTTTTAGGTATGCAACGACTGCACTTTGGCATTATGTGCATCAAGCAACATTTTGACAATAACAATACGAAAATTTACAATGTTTTTAGTTTCTAATATTCTTTCGTAGCCCTTATTGAATGCAGCTATGACAATTGTTGCTTGCAGGTTATACTCCTGCCAAAAATGACTTCTTATTTGAGAAGGTATGTCCACTTTGTGTACTATAAGAAAAGTTTATAATTTTTGGTACTTAAAGTATGATTATTGATAAAATATTCTACATGTCCATATCCAGCGGCTACAGAACTACCTCTTTGGTAAGCACTGGCTATTGACAAAAGAAACTTCCCCTCCATCTTCATTAATGCTTCATCTACGGAGTATGTAAACTGAAGAAAATTGATCAAATCACAGATATTCTTATGCAACACTCCAGAGGAAAATCTGCCCTCATATTTTGCTCTACTAGAAAAGGAGCACAAGAAGCTGCACAACGAGTGGCTCAAACAGCGATGACCTTTGGTCATTCAAATCCTTTCATAAAAAGCAGTGAACAGCAGGAAAGGCTGAGGGAAGCTTCACTGTCATGTGGTGACAAGCAGATGCAATCTTATATTCTCTATGGGGGTCTGTACTTTTCCTCTACACCCTTTCAAAGTAAAGATAAGTAACAACCTCCTAATATGACATGAGCTACCTCCTCATGGAGGAAGCAAGGTGCATAAAAAGAAAGAAATGTAAGCAGGGTGGATTGAAAGTTGGTTGATCATGTAGGGTGAATAATAGGCAATTATTAATATTATTATTAGCAGTAGTAGTAATCGTGTGGGTTTAACAGTTGGCTATCACAATGGTGGACTATCCCCCAAGGATCGCAACCTCATTGAGGGTCTTTTTCTGAATGGTGATCTTCAAATTCTCTGTACGACAAATACTCTTGCGCATGGAATCAACCTACCAGCCCACACCGTCGTAATCAAGTCAACACAGCACTTGTATGTCTACCAGTCTCCATTTCCTTTGTCATAATTACATTCTTCTATTATGTGCTTTTATTTTTTTCTTGGTAATTACTTTATTTATTATGTCCCAGCAACAAAGAAAAAGGGACATATATGGAATTAGACAGATCCATGATCCTGCAGGTATTTACTGGTTTCATGACGATATAGAATGATTATTTCCTAAGGATCAAAGACTAAAATGAATAGTTTAGTCCAAAGACAACAATTATGTGGAACTGCATGAGCATTATCTTTTGGTTGGGTATGGGAAGATGGGAGAGGTTCATGGAATGTTCTGTCCTGTGATTTTTACTCTCTATTACAAACAGTAGGGTTTTGTTGCCTTGCCGTCTACCTTTTCTTGTGGAAATTATACAGCTCTTCTGTTTTGCAGATGTGTGGAAGGGCAGGCCGCCCTCCATTTGATGATACAGGAACAGCAATCATAATGACCAGGAGAGACACGGTAAGAATGCATCCCTACTTCTTCCGTGCTCTCACAAATAATTGTTATTCCTGAAACCCTTAGCTGGGACCACTGTATATGTTGTTTTGTGACTCTGGTCATGTGTCATTTTAGGTTCATTTATACGAGAATTTGCTGAATGGATGTGAAATGGTGGAATCACAGTATGCAAATCTTGAAATTCAGACTTTGTGCCTTTGGTGTATACTATATACTGATTGATATGATGGCATTTGATTGGACATTAAAATGATCTCTCTTTGTCTTAAGGTTGCTACCATGTATTACAGAGCACCTAACAGCAGAAATAGTTCAGCTTACCATACCAGATATAACAAGAGCAATTGAATGGATGGAATGTTCATACTTGCATGTCGCGGATGAAAAGGCACGTACCAGTGTGCTTTTGACATCATATTATTGCTTGAATGACTGACATGTTTTTCTGTAAAATTTAGAATCCTGAGAAATATGCAGTGAAGAAAGCTGTATCATGTAACTGGGTAGAGAAGCATATGCAAGGTGAGTCGATTATAGAATTCATTGAGATATGACACTCTTCGTAGAAAGTATGTCCTTACACTGTCTGCTTCAATTATCCTGCCAGAGGTTTGCGTTCAAAAAGTCAATGAATTATCACATTATCAAATGATCTGGACTGATGAAGACGGTTTTCTATTAAAGCCTCTCGGTACTGTTCGTTTCGTAACAGATCCGTATCCTAGTATGTTTTTGTTAGAAAGAAGAGCAACTCGTTCATATCTTTTCAGAACCTGGGAGGTTGATGACGAAGTATTATTTAAAATTTGGTACTATGAAGCACATTATGCTCGCCCCTTCTGTCTGTAGCATAGAAGAAGCCCTACACATCATATCTCGTGCAGAGGAACTTGCCTGTATGTGCTGATAAATAATTTATTATCCATTATTCATTATTTTTTAATATGCAGTTTCATATTTGATTTGTTCCTTACAAATTGAAGGGATACAGCTTAGACGCAATGAAAAGAAGATTTTAAATGACATAAACATCGACAAAGATGGTCGGCTGCGTTTTCACATCCTAGGTGATAAAGGGAAAGTAAAGAAGCGAATTCAAACCACAGAAGAGAAGATATTCGTGTTGACAAATGACTGCCTAACAGGGGATCCGGCAGTGCACGATTTATCAATGAACCAGGTTTTTCTTCCTCCAGAGTTAATGTTGGTGACTTACTTTGCTTGTGCTTAATGATGTATAAGCCACCTTTCTTTCCTACAGGACTTGAATGCCATATGCTCAAATGGATGTAGAATTGCGAAGTGCATGAGAGATTATTTTATCCACAAGAAAAACTATAAAGGAGCTCGGAATTTGATGTTTTTAGCTAAATCCTTATACCAAAAGTTGTGGAATGATAGTCCATACTTGTTGAAACAATTACCAGGGATCGGAATGGTGACAGCAAAGGTTGCAGCTTATACTTCTAAAAAAGCTGTATAGTTATTAGTTAGTGGATTCTTTTTTTTCTGTGTACTAACATGGTGTTCAACTCAGGCACTTCAATCGATGGGGGTAAATTCTTTCGATTCCTTACATGATGCAGATCCAAGAAAAATTGAAATAGTCACTGGCAGAAAATTTCCTTTTGGCAACCATATTAAAGAGTCGTTGCAATTCCTACCACCAAAGGTCGAGATGAAGTTTGAGAAAATCGAGGGCCCTAAACACGGAAAATCCAAGCTAATGATGACTCTTACCAGGCTTGCACAACCCTCAGTCTCAACTAAACGACATTTCGCTGACATGGTATGCACCATCAGTGGGTTAGCTTCTAAATTATGAAATTGCAGGAAAATTGCTAATTGATTCTGCATGTAATGCTTTTGGTTCGTTTTGTAACGACTGAGTAACCAACGGACATGGAATTTCTTTGTACAGATAATTGGTATTGAAGAGGACAACATAATTCTTTTTCATGAAAAGATAAGGTACATCGTGTTTTGATTTATCATGTGATTACGATGTGCACGGTATAACACATGGGTTCATGATATTGACTATACCTCCTATTCAAGACTGTCTAACCAAGTTTGTATTATATGCATGCAATTATGCTTTAACAGCATAAATAAATTGATTATTTCGTGATTCCCTTTCGTTTGAGATGTCGAATTATTGAACATTTACCACCGGGGTCTTCTTTTTTTTCTCTGTCTCTTTTTTTGTAATCGCATTGACTATAACTGCTTAATTGTTGATGCAGGGTGGAAGAGTTTTCCAGGTACGCATGCTCAAACCTTTTTTCTTTTCGAAACTCAAAAGTGCAAAGCATCCATCCTCTTGCTCTTCGTTGCTTGTGAATGGATCAGGGGAATATGTATTTGGGCTCATTGATGTTAATTCCGTATGACAGCCCATATAGTGCAACAATTATGCTGCCAAGCCCTCATGAAGCAGAGCTGACAGCTGTTGCGGATCTCATATTCCAAGAATTTGGTGAGTAACTCCCCCCCTCCCCCCCTCCCCCCTCCCCTCCTCCCCTTCCTATGTTTTATCTGATTCTGATCTTGTGAATGCAGTTGGCATTGACATTAAACAGAAGATCACTATAAGTAAAGAGAGCAAATTAAACCTCATGCATGGACATGTCTCCAGACACACTTTGACTTCTCACCCTCACCCAACAAAAGTGTGTACGATTAAAGAAGACAATTCTTTAACGTCTCTAGCACCAGCAGTGCCTTGCCATTCAAATCCGTCAACAAAAGAATCAGATTACATGTAAGGGACTAACTCCATCAAAGAGTCGCGTTTGAGGTTTCGAGTCAAACTCATGCTAGATGATGAAATTTACTTTTGCTGACTAATTTCCTATTAAGTTCAAATGCATTAATAATGACTGGATTTACTTTTTCTTTCTGATCAGACCCAGCTTCAAGCTTTTAGATGAGGATCTTGAAGAAGGTAAATAGAGAACAAACATCATTCACAATCATCTTTACGTTCATCCCACTGACTCCTGACATCTACTTATGACAGATGAATCTGTAACAGCTGTGAACATTGAGGATGATGAATGCAAGATAATCACTGAAAACACGGTATTCGACCACATACGCAAAAAGGCCAAGAGTTTCCCTGCTTTCTCCTTGTCAGAGAATATTTGTAATCCATCATCAGAGACTTTGACACTCATTAAGAAGCGCAGGCAGCTCGGATATCAGCCTTCAATCTATGTTCCAGAAGGAGACAACGATGAAGTCCTATGTTGGAGCGGGACAACAGAATCAGTTGAACTTATTGATTCAGTACACTCTGGACTAGCTAATGGCCAAGAGCTGTATGAAGACATTTCATTAACAAGTAGTAGAGGTCAGTCTGTATAGTCTTTACGTTTTTTCATATCATTTCTCATTGAACGATAATAATCTCGACACCATCTTTATTCCAGAACCAGAAGTTCCGACTGAAAGAACAATATTTGAACACATACAAAAGAAAGCAAAGAACTTCCAAGCACCTGGCAATTTGGATGCCACTGGATTGACAAATGGACCTTACCTCAAGAATCAGAACGTTAATGTAAATTCGGCCACAGAGAACTTTGAGGGATACAGGCAAATGCAATTCTTGCTACAAGACGAGTCGTTTGCAGCCCCTGAGCGCGATCTAACTTTTAAAACAAACACGAATGTGGAGGACATCATGTTTCACAGGAGTCCAACCTTTTTGTCTGACAAAAAAGTTGAATCTTCAGAAGCAATGCAAACAAGAAAAGAGGAAACGTCGGTTCCCAGTATCTCGCCAGTTAGGAAAAGCCCGGAGAACAGTGTATTGTCAACAGAGTGTTATCAGGATCAGTCAGCGTCCCAAAGTCTTGGTAGAACAAAGTGTTGCTCAGCAGAGAACTTTTTCAAGGGATTTCAAAGTGTATTTTCATTTCTCTAGTTTCTTGATTAAATGAGAAAAACAAAATGGCGAAAGCGTGCACTCTCACTTCATTATCTGGATTCTTCATTTGGTCTTGGCTGATGGAGCATCTGTAGCTCAACTCTATTATGCTATCATGAGAAATGAGAACCATACTAGTGTGTAATTCTGTTGAGTAGAGATAATGCCACAATAAAATGGCCACAATACACAACACTTTGGGGCCATTGATTATGATGTGGGACCTATCGAATCATATAGGTCTTAAAAAAATCAATGGTTGTGTGATTTGTTGTGCACATTTTGTCGTAGCACAAGCATTTCTCACTAGTCACATAGTTGTCTCTGTGAGTGTTGTGTATATTTCGTAATGTTCAACTAATGAATGCAGCAAATAAAAACACAATGGGATTACCTAAGTTTTTTTTTTTTTTTATTATTTAAAAAAAAAAGGAAAAATGTAAATATTCTGAATTTCCCAAATTGCCCCCCTTAATTAGCCCCAAATTTTTCCCTCCCTCCCCAAAATTCAAATTTTGAGTATATTCAAACCCTCCCCCCTCTTATCTTTATTCTTCTTCTTTCTCTTCCTCCTCCTCTCCTCCTCTCCTCCTCGTCTGTCTTCTTCTTCTTATTCTTCCTCCATTTCAAACGCGTCTTCTTCCTTTTTTCTTCATTTTCCTTCTTCTTTCTCCATTAACTCGTTTTTATGTTCATAAATCACACGAGTTCAAGCTCGTTTTTCTTGTCAACCGAGTTCGGAATGGGTGTTCGAATTAGTGTGATTTGAGTTCGAATGAGTGTGATTTGGGTGTGAATGAGTGTGATTCTGGCTCGAATTCGTGTTCCGGCGAGATTCCGGCTTGGCTCCGTGGAGGGATTTTGGGATTGGAGAAGATGGATGATATGAGTTCGAATGGGTGTGATTTGGGTTCGAATGAATGTCATTTTGGGTTAGAATGGGTGTAACGAGTTCAAACATGTTCGAAAATGAGTTTGAACATGTTTGAATATGTTTGAACCCATTTTCACGAGTTTTAACATGTTTGAACCCATTTACCCGATTTTGAACATGTTTGAATATGTTTACACGGGTTTGAACATGTTTTCACGAGTTTGAACATGTTTGAACCCATTTACACGAGTTTGAACATGTTTAAACCCATTTTCACGAGTTTGAAAACATGTTTGAACCCATTTACACGAGTTTGAATCAAACTCGTGTAACATGTTTAAACATGTTACAGGGGTATTTTGGGGAAAAAGGGAAAAAAATAGGATGTCTTTAAAAGCACCACATTTTTTTACCCGTGACACAGCTCTTACAAAATTAAGTGATTTCCTTTGGCACTACATAATTGATTTTTAAATGATAATCTTACTCAATATACCACACTTGTTAAAAAGCCTATTATGTCATTTCCAGAACATTTTAACTATGGTCAATTTTTTTATTTATGGATTAGTCCCTAAAATTGTCTACATTAAATATTTGTTCTTCTTCTACAAAGATAAAATTACATTTACCCTATTTCAATCGACATCTCTTCTTCTTCAAAAAAAAATTTATATAAAAAAAAAATCGACATCTCCTGCTGCTGCTACCGCTCTTCCGCCTGCTCCCACAGTCCGGTGAGTAGATGAATTTTCGATTTAATTTTCTTAGGTGACTTAGATGATTACTACTTCCTTCTCGTTTACATGACTTTGTTATTCTTAGTCGCTTCTACCAATCGGCATTGTTAAAAGCGACGGCAATCGACGTTCCTCGACCTCTGGTATAACTATTTATTTCCGTTATATCACAGCTGTAGTTTGTTGTAGCTTGTTGTTTAGTGTAAATTTCCAGGTAGCTTCTTATTTTGTTTTTCAGAGTCAAAATAAATGGAAATTCTCTATGTTGTTTTGTCGTTCTAGTTGAGACTCCGTTTCTTTCGTGTTTTTTTGATTAATTTTAGATTTTGTGAACTTTTACATATCATCGAATGTCTAGTTACTAGATTTAGAAACTCTCTGTTGTTGAAACTGGTTTGGCTGATAATAATACCTAATCATCCAGGATTCTTACTGACTTTTGTGATTTTTCAATTTGTGAGGCTGAGGAGGTTCTGTCCTGTTTGGGCGATGGAGAAGGAGGAGTTCGACCTTGGTATAATTGTTTTGGAGGAAAAAAATGTGGGGTAGCGGGTGAATTCATAAAAATCAAAAGTTAATGGGTTGTATTGTAATTATTTTGATAAGACTGGAAATTTTATTTCCAATAGTGGTGCTTTAAGTATAAATGATAATTTTGTAATTATTGTAATGCAATGAGTAGATGTAAAAATTAGTGTGGTACCTAAAATAGATTAGCATGTGAAAATGTGGTGCCCTCAATTTGGATGCCTAAATAAATTACATGTGATGCCTTTAAAGGTACCTAAAAAATAGGGGGAAGACTATCTAGGCAAGACCTTTTCTCAAAAAAAAAAATTTAAGGGTCGGCGGCTATTAAGTCTGTTGGCCTAAAGTTTTTGTTTATATAATTTTTTCGGAAAAAACTCTTGCTCAAAAGACTATCACCCAATTTTTCTCCTAACTTACCCAAAATGCCCCTGAACAAGTTTAAACATGTTATACGAGTTTGAACATGTTACACAAGCCCAATTCGAACTCATTCAAACCCAAATTACCCCATTCGAACCCAAATCACACCCATTCGAACCCAAATCACACTCATTCGAACCCAAATCACCCATTCGAACCCAAATCACCCATCCAAATCACACCAATTCGAACCCACTCGAACCCCAAGCCCCTGAACATGCTTGAACTTGTTACACGAGTTTGAACATGTTACACAAGCCCAAATCATACCAAATCACACCCATTCGAACCCAAATCACCCCTTCGAACCCAAATCACACCAATTCGAACCCAAGCCTCTGAACATGCTTGAACTTGTTACACGAGTTTGAACATGTTACACAAGCCCAAATCACACTCATTCGAACTCAAATCACCCATTCGAACCCAAATCACCCATCCAAATCACACCAATTCGAACCCACTCGAACCCCAAGCCCCTGAACATGCTTGAACTTGTTACACGAAAAACGAGTTTGAGGAAGAAGAAGATGAATAAAGAAGGAATAGAAAAACAAAAAGAAGGAATAGAAAAACGAGTTAATGGAGGAAGAAGAAGAAGAAGAATAAGGAAGAAGAAGAAGAAGAAGAAGAAAGAAGGAAGAAGGAAGAAGAAGAAGGAAGAAGGAAAAAAAAACGAGTTTGAAATAGAGGAGGAAAAAAAAACGAGTTTGAAGAGAAGAAGAAGAACGAGGAAGAAGAAGATGGAAGAAGAAAAGAAAGAATAAGAAAGATAAGAGGGAAAATGGTGTTTTATTCAAAATATGAATTTGGGGGAAAGGAGGGAAATAATTTTGAGGGAATTAAAGGGAGGCAAGTTATTCCTTACATTATTTTCGGTTTTTTATTTATTTTTAAATAGACAAATAGTGAAAGATTATTTTGACATAGTTAAATATAAGACTACTGAGCAATTCCCCAAAAAAATTATAACCAAGAAAGTTGGTCAAAGAGGCCTCTTCAATAGGGAATTCTAACATGAAGACTCCACGTAAGAAGCTGAGGCTACGTGTGACGATTTTGTGCACTGTGATTCATTCTGAGTATAAAAAAGCTGCAAGGTCGAGAATCGCCCACATAGATTACTCTCACCGATAGGAGAGTGCCAGTAGTAAACGTCCCCTCTTCAACATCTTTCGGGGAACATATTTAAACAATTATGCAGTTTTCTGTTTTTAAAAGCCCTAATCTTTTTGAGAATCTGCAAAATACAGAGGTGAAGATGAAGTCTTCAGTACTAGAACCTTGTGAAAACCCTACTTTCAATTTCCCTCCTCTTCCCCGCCGGCCACTCCGTAGCCAGACCTATTGCACATTCGTTCAAATCCTGTCCCACTGCGCCGCTCTCCAATCTCCTCAGTTGCCTCCTAAACAGGGTAAGTTTTTATGGTACGCGCTTTTGTTTATTGTTTTAATTTTGTTGTATTATGCTTTCTTTTCTTGAATTCTTGTTTTGCAGGATATTTAGTGGCTAAAAGCCAAAAGGCAGCTTTATGGTTGCTGAAGCTTATGCATCCTCACTAAATTTGCTAACAAACTAAACTGTTCTTATTGTATATATTGAACGTGCAATTATTAGATTAGAATTATAGACGATTACATTCACACTTTGTTTTAAAAACAATGACTAATTTTGACTGCATTTGGCGGCAATATGTCAGCAGGAGAAACATCAGTCCAAAATGTATCTGGGGGATGCCATCTGGTGCCGTGTGATTCTGTAGCTCTACAGGAACCTCCAGCTGGTTTTTTAAACGGAGACATCCACAAGATGCCAAGCGATGTCAGTTGCTTGGATCCAATGGATGCTGAGGTTGAACGAAACTGTAAAGAAAGAGACGTCAATTGCGTCAGCCCTGTGGATTCAGGTGAAGAAAACAATGCTCATATTATGAGTGTTTGTCATGTAGTGGATGAGAAGAAAAGTTCTTGTACTGCGGTTGGGCACGAGGGAATCATAGAGCAGAAACTGGATATGTTGCCTACCCTCCATGACTACGAGGTTCCTGGTGATTTCTGTTTCCATACCGATACCGTTCTTAATGTTTCTGCACCTCCTCAACAAACTGATGATACAAGCTTAAAAGACGAAAGGGATTTGTCTATGGAATTGAGGATGAAGGAGAAGGAATTCGAGGAACTGATATGTTCTCCTACTGCAGGGGACTCGTCTGATTGCCTTGCTGCTGCAGATGCTATTGAAGAAGGAGAAGTTTCTGGTGATGAGTCTCCTTACGAGACAATGGATTTCTTGTTTGATAGTGCTGAGGCGCAGGAGGGGCTTGGATCTGAAAATCAAAGTGGAGCAATTGGGCTTAGCGAAATTGATATGAATGGTTTTTTCTCTCTTGAAGAGGTGCATAACAGCAACGACTTGCTGGAAACGCAAAGCACTATTACTCATTTGGATGCTGATAAGGTACCCTTCTCATGTGAGGGAAGGGTACAGATCAACGAGGTCCATAAGTCTGATTCTGCTATTGACATTGGGCAGATTTTGGAAAAAGTTGTTGAGGTCAAATCCAATCTTACAGCTGTTGCAGAAGACTTGGCTCCGCACAGAATTATCATCGCCAAAAATACAACAGATGACAGAGATGTTTTGACAGATGAAAAGGTGCAAATTGAGGTGCTTAATAGTTCATATTACCTCCCTTTTGACTGTGCTGACATATTGGTATCTGCCTTTAGACGGTTACTATTATTTAGGGATATGTTTGATCTATTTTCGTCACACAATATCTCTGCCCCCCCCAAGGGTATGTTGATGTGGTGACTTTAACAATCTAGGCAACATTCGGCTACAATTCTAATTATTTTGTTCTTTGTTGTGGTATGCTGCCATATATCTGTTTTAGACGCACAATAAAAATGTTAAGCTTGAAACCGTTTGATGAAGACTAGCATAATCACAAAATAAACTGTGTATTATCTCATCCTCTATGCTCTCTTCCCTTATGCTTTCTGCTTTCTTTTTCTGTTCTCTATATATTGCAGGATGTTTGTGTTGCCAAAAATGAAATGATAAAAAAGAGAGGCCCTTTAAGCAAAGAAAGAAAAGCAAAGAAAAAGGTACACGTTTTGAGTACCTTAATTTTGCTACCCCCTCCCCCCTCCCCGGCCCTTGCGTACTAAGGGGCAGTAGGAATGTTACGAATGGATTCAATTGTTTGAGGATTTTGAGGAATTTTCCCCCCTTCCTGTAATTGACTTCTTACCTTTCTTCTGATGCAGCAAAAGAAAGAAACAAGCGTGCAGAGAAGAACATGAAGCTTGGTGTCAAAAGGTTGAAGTTGCAGCCGGTGGTAAAAGCAATAAAAGTTACTGATTGCCGGCACTATATGAATGGAAGATGCCAAATGGTACGTCCTATTTGATAATGCTTATTTGTGTCTTTTTCCAATTTGTCTTGGATAGATATTGAATATTGTTTTTGTGCAGGGTGAGAAGTGCAAGTTTTCACACTAAAAACACCCTTAACAAAATCAAAGGTACACTTTTCGCATTCTGCATTTACAAGTAAAATAGTGCTCTTATGGGGTACCTCATTTGTTTATTTCTGATGTTATTTTTCTGGTACTTCTATATTTATACTATTCCATGTTTTCATTAATATTTTTTTCGTCTTATATTTGTTATCTTGTCTCGTGTTTCCTTGGTCATTATCATCTGATGACATTTGACCTGAGATGGCATACCCAACTATTCTGAGCCAAACATTTACACATTGGCAAGTTTCTATTTTGAATTACTTGAAAATGTCAAAGATGACTAGAATCTAGTGATTGCAATTTGCAAGTTTCCTTCAAATTCCTATAAGCGAAAACAATCTCAATTTCATGATGAAGTCAAAGATATACTTCCAACATTACTATCTGAAAGACTTAAGTACACTGTGTATGAAATTTGAACATAGTGTATTCATCTTTTAGGTTTTTAGCAACTCCCTTATCTTGAAGCGATTAGTTGAAGACGATAAATTGTGTATATATGCTTCCTGTATTGTGTTCCAAGTTTCTTTTCCACTCTAATACTCTTCGACAATCATGTTTGATGATAAGAAGTCACAGTTACATTCGATACTTATCGGGATTGAATTTTTTTGAGTAGTTTTGTTGGTGTATCCACTGTGTTTGAAATTTCAACAGCTACATATTCCTTTCAATTCATTATTGTCATGGCCAAATGAAGTGCTGTTTCTAGTGTGAGAACATAATTTCCTGAAGTGTACTTTAATTTTCTTCCCCATGATGGTATTTATTATTTTGGGGTTAAAATTGACTGTTCACTTGATTCTCGGTGTACCATTATCTTTATTATTCTTCTAAGTTCTACTGTCTAACTTAATTTCTCACGTGTATCTGATGCAGCCATGTCGTCATTTTGCATGTCACTCTTGCATGAAAGGAGATGACTGTCCATATGACCATCAACTCTCCAAGTATCCATGCGAAAAATATGCAAACGACAATCGTTGTCCTAGAGGTGCTGGTTGTAAGTTTTCACATGAGGTAATGGTTCTATTTATCGGGGCTTGATTTTTTTTTCTAGATGGTTCTCCGTTTGCTTTGACCGAATGGTTAACTCTATTATGAATGATGATTGTAACGTTTTGGTTTACTTCACTGGAATTTGCATCAGATATCTGTTACAGGATGTGCTTTAACGTCTTCAAACATTTGCAAGGCTGATTTGAAGTCTCCAGTCCAAAATAGTGATTTGAACCCTAAGCAACACATGAATTTACATGGTAGAACCCATCAGCAGTTTGATTCCACTTCCAAAAGTTTGGAGAAGTCTACTAGTAGAAGTTCAGAGAAGACACTGGTACCGGATCCACAAAAACCAGTTGCAGTACCAAAAGGGATAAGCATGATATATTTTGGTGGATCTTCATCAAGTAGTAAGCATGATAAAAGTCCAATGCCTGTCGTCGAGGAAAGCGTTGTCAATCTTGACCAGCAAGCAACCATTAATTCTCTGAACAGAGTTCAGAAGTCAAATGAGGAGGTAGCCAACAAAGTGCCTCTGAGACCCAAGGGTATAAATTTTCCATCATTTGGCAAAACTCCTCTGAGTGCTTCTCAATTTGATGGTCATCATGACGTTGGTGAATCATTGTTTGGTGGGTTAAATAGAAGTAGTATATTTGATTTGCCTTCAAGTGGTAATAATAAGACTCCTGACGACAGCAATCAAAGCTCATTGAACGTTGTAACAAGCAAGAATGGAACTGAAAACATGATTTCAGATGCATGTACGCCGCATGGTTCGAAGTTTCTTTCGTTGGGAGAAGATAATATCAGTGCTGTCGTTGGAGTAGAACAATCTGGTTCACGTCCTAACAATGTTAACTACGCTCTTCCATGCACCCAAGGGAGAGAAAACAGTTTTGGTGGACCTAAATCCTCCATTGACATGCCCCAAGGGTCATCTTGCTCTTCTAATCCATTCTCTCTGTGCTCGGCTGGAACGTGCGTTCTCCATAAAGGAATCCCTTTCACAAATGTACCCAAGTCTGCATTGAAAGCCCTCAACTCAACCCCTAGCTTTTGCAGCTAAGTTTGATTCAAGATTAAGTTGGGTCCTTGTATATCTCATGTCAGCTCTAAGATGACTGTACAAGATGGCTCTAATTTTGCAAATGTAAGAAAGGTGGGAATTACAAACACTATGCTCCTTGTACAGACGACATCCAGCTAATATAGGAGGAACCAACGGCCTCTTTGTAAAGGGAATCAAACCCGTCGTTTGTGACTCATCATCATAGTAGTTGCTTTTATAATGGCTTGGTGATGTGATCCATGATGAGATTCCCGACCCATTGGTCTTTATGCAGCCCGTGGATCATCTTGTGGTTAGAGATGGGACTATGACAAGGCTCCAAAGAAGAGATTGAGAGAGGCAATGAACAACTTTGGTGTTAGAAGCCTATTTGGAGCTTGGACAGCCTGGGAAGTTGGAAGATGCGCCCATGAAGACCCTTAATATCTTTAACTTTCCATCTCAAGCCAAAGCTTTGGGACCTTAGCATATCGTAGTAGTAGTGCTCTACTTATACTACTTCTTTCTCGCTGTCCAAGAAGGTTTCTTTATTAAATTATAATCTTACTGCTGTTTAACAACTCAGTTTTCTGTGACGAAAGGTGAAGCCCTTGTGAACTTCGTCGGAAGCTGTGATAGGGAGTTGTATGAGTTTTTTTTTAGCGGATTCATTTTAAAGAAGGAATTACTATGGCGCGGCTTCTACGAAACTCGTCTTTTCTTAGAAGCGCAATCTTTCCAGAGGTTAGCAAACACAAACTACAAGTGAATAAACAAGAAATGACAGAATTCCCCCCTTCTTTTCTTTTTTCCTTTCTAATTTTGTGTTTTTTTTATGTTGAAGTAATTTAGCGGTGAACAAAATCATGGAAAAAGGGTTGTTTCGGATTTTGAGACTCCTATGACTAATGTATTCTATTGAAATGTTGGAATGGCATTTGAAATGTCGAAATACTGGTTAAAATATCTTCTTTTCATAGTCAAGCGAGCTTATTGAGTGTACGCCAACTCCATGCTTGCTTATGATGTACTTGATCTGTTTGTTAGCTGATTATAGTTTACTCGACTGTTTCTAAGTGATTAAGCTGCGGTGAAGGAAAGAAGTGCATGCACTAGTCTTAATGGAGTTACGGTGCTATAATTTTAAATGATGTTGTTTTGTTTTTATAATATAGTTTTTGAAAGGGATTTTCTTTTGATTTATGTTTGTTGACTTTGTTACCAATGGAAAAAATGGTCACTTATGCTGTGTGTTTTTGCTGTGAATGTTATGTGGATTCGTGCATTTTCCTTCATTATATATGTGTGTGGGGATTCGTGTATGCATCACTAGGGTTCATATTTACATAATGTTTACTTTTTTTTTCCCAGTGCTTCTATCTTATAATTGCTGTCTCTGCCTTGGCAGAGTTGTAGAAAGAGTATATTAGGTACACAGACGCAAGTGATGTACTTTTCCTCCAAAGGTGCTGACTATTCATATTTTATACTCTGTATCCTTATCAATGTTCTAAAACTCGCTAGGCGAAGTCGGCAGTGCATACAGGGCGCCTAGGCGATTTTAGGGTTTTAAGGGGTTTTAGGATTTTAAGGGGGTTTTAGGGTTTTTACGGGGGTTTAGGGTTTTAAGGGGGGTTTTAGGGTTTTTACGGAGGGTTTTAGGGTTTTTACGAGGGGGTTTTAGGGTTATAAGGGGGGTTTTAGGGTTTTATGCATCTTTCTTGTCTAAACACTTGGGAAAACTTGATGTTCGCCCAGATGGAACCCTAATAGCCTAGAAGGGCCTTAGAGCGCCTAGAAGGTCCTAGGAGCGCTTAGGAGGGCCTAGGAGGGCCTAGGAGCGCCTAGGAGCGCCTAGAAGGGTCCAGGAGCGCCCAGAAAATCGCCCAGCACACTTGAGCGCCCAGATAAATCGCCTAGAGCCAAGTCGAGGCCCGGGGGTCGTCCAGGGCCTAGGCGGCGCCTAGGCGATTGCCCAGGGCGATTTTTAGAACACTGATCCTTATAGATTTACTTGGCATTCTGAATTTATTTCATTTTACTATGTATGGCCTAATGTTGGGCCCTTGTAATTGGTCGTGACAGTTTATGTTGCCTTGGTCAAAAGATTTAACTACATATGCTTTGCATGCTTGCATTCTTTTTCCGTGCATTTGCAAGGCCACAGAGAGCCTATGAAGTTATATGATTCACATTCCCACGTTCTCTTTTTCTTTTTTTTTTTTTTTTTTTTTTTTTTTTTTTTTTTTTCTTTTGAAAAATAGGGGCCGACAATCTTCTGGTTGGAGTGAAATTTACATGGTATTGCTTTTGTAGCTAGGTTTATAATCTTGTTCTTAAAAACGTCAGCTGAATGAATAATGATAAAGAGGGGGAGTTTATATTTTTGTATAACTGGGGTCACTTGTAATTTGTCTGTATTGTAGGTAAGAAGAAATCGAAATCAGATGGAAGTGACTCAGGGGAAGAAAATTTGTCTAAGAAAGATTTGGCTCTGATGCAGGCACTTGATCAAGAGAGACTTTATGGTGCAACGGTTGTAAGAAGGTTGTACCAAGTGGCATACATTAGAGCCTCTCATTTTTACTCTCTTTCACATAATACACTTTTATCGTGTGTGAGAGGTTAGAAATGAATGGTTGTAATGTATGCCACTTGGTACAACCTTGCTACAACGGTTGTATTATAAAATTTGTCCTTGATCAAATAACTTCTTCATTTGGCTCTCAAGCAGGCACTGATACAAAGCAAGTTGCGGTGGTCTCTAGCTACTGGATCGTTTTCTTTGGATATGGCACTTGGAATTGGTGGATTTCCAAAGGTTTGAGTGATTGCAATGTTTCAGATTTCTTGAGTGATTGCAATGTTTCTTCACAGCTTGAGTTAGCTAAGGTTAGAATTTCTTTTTCCATGAAAAGCTAGCCTTTCGATCATCATAATCAACTCTTTTGTGAAAATTGCTATACACGTACTTGTTTTTTTCTAACAAACTTTCAAACTTGAGATCATCTCCTATAAAATTAGTGCAATTAATAATCTTATTTCTATGTTAGAACATGAGTGTTTATGATCGGCATAAAGAAGACTAGTGCATGAATTTCATATACAAAACTTCATCATCCCTTAAAACCAGAAATAAAAAAAAAAAAAAAAATCTGTAATATTTTTGGTATGCGGATATACGTACCATTTAATAGGTTCTTCTTGGATAGGGTTTTACGTGTAAAAAGGTATAAGATAGTATCAAATTTATTTGTAATATAATGATGAGAAGCATGATATATGAGGGTCGTGTAGCTCTGGCATGCTGGCTCCTCTTGTTAAACTAGTCAATTGAGGAGGTCAAAGTAGAAGTGGGGCATATGGTGCAATAGAGGTCAAAGTATTTGTTGTTTGTTAAAGTATTTGTTGTTTGTTATAGACACAGTGCGACTTGTATTGAATTTAGCCCAGACGGGGGTGGCCTCTGGATCTCTCATGGTAACTGTGTTGTGTTATATGGTCAGTGAAAGATGGCAAGATATTCAAAACATATCAGGGAACCGGAAGCGTAACTGGACTCGAAAAGGCGATAAACTGTAAGGATTCAGTAAAAGTTAAAAGAGCGCACCACATCCACATGTAGTCCAATAAAAGATTTAGCTGTAAGAATTCAGTAAAAGTTACAACATTTTTTAAGTACTGTACCAAAAGCACGAAGCATAGTTAACAGACACCCAAAATAGCTTAATTAACTATTTAGAGAAAGGAGGAGGAAGTAACATTAGAATCAGAAAATCTTGTTAATTTTGAAGGGGGATATATGATTGTTGCATGTTAACAAAAGGATGATTCGCTCAATGTAATGTTACAACAACATAAAAGGCGCCCGGTAAATTAATGCCAAAGCAATTACCTTCCTGCCAGGGCCACTTTTTTCTCTCTTCTTATTAACTTCCCATTCAACCCTTATACATCATCTGTGGCCAACTATTATTAGTATTATTTTATACCATATTCAAATCAAATCAGTTGGTCCTTCCTTCAAATAACAGATGCAAAAATCAGGTCAGTCAGAATGAGAAATAATTTAGTTGCTTTACGTCATCATGTTTGTCTAAATATATAAAAGAGTTGCACTTGTCTTTGCTTTAATAATAGCGATATGGTAAATGATGAAAATGATAATAATGATATGATGATAATGATAACCACCTTTTTTATAGGTATAAAAAAATTGTATCTATACTTTTTATTAATAATTGGTCAATTAATGTCATTTATATTAAAAAACCTTATTCATCATTATTAATGATATACTATATCCGTCTCTTAAAAAGTGTTGCTTTTTAAAAAATTAAAAATTTCATGTAAAAAAAGTCATTTTAGAAAACCAAAACGTTATTTAATATATATTCTTTTACTCTCGTATTATGAAGTGTTCGTCTCCACACATATACCATCAAACACCCATTTCCGACACTTCAATTGTTTTTGCGTGCGTCGTATTTAGACCCATTTCCGTCCACGACACGCTTTCCGAATAGCGTGTACTCGGTGATTAAAATAATATTATTTAAAATTTTAATATCCGACATGTCTCCGACACGTGTCGGCTAATTAAAACAATATTATTTAAAATTTTAATATCCGACACGTTATCGACACTCCCCGACACTCCTGAATCCAATTTTTTCTTTGTTTAAGTTTTTTTTCCAATAGAAACATTAAAATACACGATTTCAATCTTGTTATAATTTAACAAATAATACGTCATATTTAGTTTATATGTTTCTTATTGATAAACAATCATATAAAGACTTTACAATATTTTGAAGGTTAGCCACAATTTTGCTTTTACTTTTGTCACCGTATAAAAGGTTATTATCTATTTTAGATATTTATAAAGTTTACATATTATATATCTTATTTTTTATCTAGTTTTTTGATTTTTAAAGATGTTTTTTTTTTAATAAATTGAATCTTATATGTATGTGTGTGTGTGTGTCTATATATATATATATATATATATATATATATATATATATATATATATATATATATATATACATATCGATAATATGTGTCGGTGGCGTGTCGTGTCCTTAAATTTTGGAATTAAGCCGTGTCGCCCGGTAATAAAATATAATGGTAATAGTGCGGTGTGTCGTGTCCATGTTTATGCTTCATAGGCTATGCATGATGACGAAAAATATTCGAATACCATAAAATCATTTTATTTAAATAAGAAATAGAATGATTCTTCATACATCACTAAACAAATATGACGAATCCGAAATCCGTCGGGTATAAAATCTGGGGCGGTTTAATCTAGGGTAATGGATTGAAGATGAGGAATAAGAAGAACATGAACAAGGGATGCTTTTTTGGTTGATTTTAGATTGAACCTGGTTTTTCCCGGGCTTCCTACGTATCCAATACTCTGATTGAATCAAGTCTTTCGTAGTTCCTTATGGATAGTTTATATAGGAGGCATCGCGCCCTAATCCTTGTCCTGCAAGGATTCGGTTTTCATAATCCCTAAGGATTATTATATGTAAATCCCGTGATTTAGGGATAAATATGGTCATATCTGATTTCTTGAATCACAACAGTTATGATTGGGGATTCTACCCATAAATATCACTTATTTTTAAGGATAAATATGGTCACATCGATTTCTTGAATCACAACTTGATTATGATTGGGGATTCTACCCATAAATATCACTTATTTTTTGGAGATAATTACGGTTATTTGATTGATATTTAATGATAGGATCAGAATCTTAATGACTTAGGATTCTTTCCATAATTACCTTTATTAATTAAGTAATTATTATTATTATTATTTATATAATTGCCATTATTTGTTATATAGTTATTACTATACGCTCTAGCCGGCCTGCGGCGAGCTGATGAGGTCCGTGTGGCCGACCAGTGTGGATCGGCCCCTACCTTGCCCTGACCGACTTGTAGTCGGCTATGGGAATATCCGAGCAACCCTTTCATGGAGGGAGGAGTTCGGCCTTCTTACTCAGGTCTGGGACTCATGGCCCTTAGAATTAAGATCTTGGGGTGACCCTTTTTCCTTTTTGAGCGGTTGTGATTGTGACACGTGGAGGTGACAATTTTTGGCTCCGTCGCCCCCAGATCCGGTGGACTTTGGCGTTCGATTCGGATCGACCGGGTTGGTTACTCTTGTGAGTTGTGTTTGGGGCTCTTGCCTTAACAACGATGGAATAATTCACAGCGTGCCAGTGGCACAACTTTGTCATAACTTCTTGTCATAATGTTTTTGAAAAACCGGCGTTTCCGCTACTTAAAGAAAATCGCCTCACGAAAGAAAATGTTTTCGAGAATGGGTTGAGGCCTATAGCCCTCTGTCATATCAGTTGTCCGATTAGCAGTTGGCTGATGCTGACTTTAAAGCCATAGAGTGTGTAAGTCTCACTTCTTCAACCGTACTTTGTTTGTAACCCGGTAGGATTTTGCATACTTGATGACTCGTTGATGCATGGATCCCTTATTGGGTATAAGGCCTCTGCAAGGCCTGCTACGTCTTTGGCCAGCAAGGTGGAGAGGAAGATTGCCGACCTAGAGAGGACGGCTTCCGATCGTCGGCAAAAACTCAAGGACGCCTGCCTTACTGTTGGTGAGGAGCTATTGAGAGGTATCCGAGAGTCGGGTATTGCTGTGGATGTTAAGGACTTCTTTGTCGAGCTGATCATCGCGGCTCGGCTAACGGATGTTGGGCACGACCCTTACGTGGTCCTTAGCCATAAGGAGAGGGATGCCCGTAGGACTTCTTTTCTTTTCCCTTTATGTTTTACCCGTGCTTGTATTTTTCTCTATTTTTTGTCTAACTGTGTTTTTGTTTGTTGTCGTGGTAGACCTTGCTGCATTACTGGCTGGTGCCGGTGATGATGAGTCTGAGCATAGTCAGCCCGAACAAAGCCAAGATACTGAGAGGACTGCGAGTGTGAGCCATCCTTTAGCCCGACCTTCGAGCACTACCTTGAATGCTGCTGGGGTCCAGATACTGTCTGGTCATCCTGATGGTGCAGTTGTCCCGCCCATCTCTGTTCCAAAGTGGGACACTGAGTTTTGTATTTCAACTTGATGATGTTTCTCATGTTTGCTGCAGGGAACCTGGATTGGTCAGGAAAGCGTGCACTCTGACTTCATTATCTGGATTCTCCATTTGGTCTTGGAATTTGAAACATCTGTGGCTCAACTCTAGATATCATGAGAAATGAGAACCATACTATTGTGTACTTCTGATAGTCACTTAGTTATCTCTGTGAGTGTTGTGTATATTTCGTAATGTCCAATTCATGCAACAAATAAAAACACAATGGGATTACCTAAGTTGTCACATCTTTTATTTATAAATCATTCAAAAGATTCATACAATCCTGTTGGGATTATCTAAATATGATCAAAGAATATGTCACTTAAATTATATAACACTTTTTTTGAACGGAAACTATATCACACTTAACGTTATGTCTCCACCCATTTACAGTCAAAACTCATTAGATTATCCTGATCTAATTTGAATGAAATGACTTACATTTAATCTATGAAATCCCCAAAATTATACCAAAATAATTTCATCAGAATCAATATGTAGAAAAATAATATTAATAAATAAAAATGAAGCATTTCTGAATAAAAAAATGAAAAAAGAAATTCTATCATTTCCCCATATGGCGAATTTCCGGAGGAGCTAAACAGCAAAACAATATTCTTCTTATTATTGGTGTAGTATAGTTGTTGTCGCCTTTGCGTCTCCTTGGCATATAGAGGATTTCACACCCTCCAAATCCAATCGCACTCGCTCCTTTTATCGAATCACCATTTCCGGTAAGGTAAGAGTTTTCCTTTCTGATCTTTGTTCGTTTTCCGTTGCCTCCTTTAGGTTTTCAAGTATGCTTTTTTTTTTTTTAAAATTTTTTTTTTTAAAAGGATATCGTGCATCCTTTTTCCTTCTTAAGGTTGTTTGTTTAATTGATTGTTTGTCTTCTCCAATTAATATGATTTTGTTCCATTATTGCTTGTAATCATGTTGTAAGTGCTGTTTCCTTAGCTTCCTTTTGCTATTATTGCTGATGCTGCTGTGAATTGATCCCACCTGTTATGTGGATTGTTGCATATAATAGTGTGGTATCTTGTTCTTGGATCCTTTGTTCTTATTGGAAGTTAATAATGTATGATGAGGTAGTTAATAGGGATCACACAGAATCTGCCTAAAAACAGTCGTTTCTCAGCTCGACTTTACACAAATTGACCGATGGAAAGTTGATTCTCGAGCATGTGAAAGTCGATTGTCATTGTGCTGCCCGAATGGTAGGTTTAGTGTGGTGCATTTCACAATCCCTGTATAATTTGTTCATATTCGGCAACAAAAGCACTGATTCTTTCAAGTCTTGTCTTTCATTGCGTGTATTTCGTGTTGTATGTTTTTTGTTATTTATGAACTAGCTTTGCTCTGATTGAGAACAACAGTCCCATGCTTACTCTGATTGAGAACAGCCGTCCCATTGCTAATTTTACACATTTTCTGGTGATATTCTGGTCTGTTTTCAAAGTATATGATGCTGCTAAATCTAATCAAAGCATGAAGGACTATTTTTATTGAAGGAGAGTAGTTATTCAAGATTGTAACGTTTTGTTAAATAGGGATTGGCATGTGTCTTTCTGTTAAACCTAGTAAAGCCAATGCCTTATTATAGCTAATATAGGGTAGGACTTGTCTCTTTGTGTTTATGTTCTTGAGGAACCCCAAGAAAGGATTAAGCCTATAATTAGAGGAGGATTCTTGGGGTCTTCTTCTCCCGAGAGGGTAGGAGGGGCTCCTCTTTGCTTTTGCTAGACCTTCAGGTTTCTGCATGTCAAAAAAAAAAAAAAAAAAAAAAAAAAAAAAAAAAAATCCTGTTAAATCTGATTAACCTGGAGGTTTTAGGACTCAGGAAATTATCAGGACCAAATGACAGCTGCTTTGAAAATTGGACATGCTGCCACCACCGGTCACAGTGTTGTAAAGGAGATTTTGCTGGGAATGACCTTTGGTCTCATGGCAGGAGGCTTTTGGAAAATGCACCATTGGAACAACCAGGGCGTAGTAGAGAGTTTTACGACATGCTTGAGAAAGCGAGATCAGTGTTGTTGTGGAAGAAGAGTAGTAGGCTTCCTTTAGTTTGTCTGCAGATGCTGATTTCCTGCAAAATTTAAATAAAATTTCTATTATTGGATCTTTGTGTTTCTGCACAAGATGCCTCTTTTTGGGCCATCTATGTTTTGTTTGTACCAATTACTTTTGGAGTTCTATTTCATTCAACGAAACCAGGGTTTCTTCTATTTTTTCACAACGTTTTGTAGTTGAGATGGATTAATTTTGTTCATGGACTCAATGTTCTTTCTATTTGACATATTATTATACATTATATCATTCTATATCAAACATCTTTCGTATAGTTTCTGTATATATGGTGAAGTAATAGTCATGGAAGGATATAATGTATATTACTACTTGGTACCTCTTAATAACGCTCTTTATAACAGTTATAACATAAAATCTTTCTTGACGCGTAAACAATGACACTTCTACCAAACGGTCGGTCGTACATAATAAAGATGGTATACTTGCCATTGTCAATCACAACCTAATCTAAGAGTCCTTTCACATTCAGGTCTCATATCGCACCGCTATGGTAAAAGTAGACAGAAATAATAATAATTACAAGTACTCCAGGCATTGTCTGCAAAGAAAACATAATCATCAATCATATATATGATTGCAATTAGTTCAGTACATAGCATCCACTACAAGAACAATGTACTTTTGTACAATGTTAAATGACATACAATACAATGAAGATAGGGGAGGGGGGCCTAATCAATCCATCACCTAAACAAGAAAAGAACTCAACTTATACAAAGAAATCTCAACGAGCTTTAACCAAAATTGACATCTAAACTGGGAAGCACATACATGCTGCTGAATATTTTTAGCAAAACGCTTATTTTGCTTTTTCGAGGACCCTAAAATAATGTTTTAACACATTCGGATGTGTGCTTCAAACACGTGATTGTTTATAGCATACGTTTTCTGTGTTAGACAACAGAGTCAAGAATAATCTATTGAAGCAATTGTTAAACCAAAAATACAGCATCAAGTGAGAGAAAGTCAGCCGCCAAACTTCTTGTCGCGTCTGCCAACGTCAAAACAGGAACTCCCTTGCTTGAAAAACTTGAACATTTCACCAGAAGCTCCTCTCCAACGGCATTTAAATCTGTCTGTCTCTCGGTCTGTCCATAAAAAACATGGTTTAAATGGTGCTTCTTATACCAAATCAATGAATGCCATGAAAGAAAGAGTGGGAGATGTATTCACATACAGAAAACATAAACAGTCTAGCAAATGTATAGTATAGTAGTACCTCAAATCGATACATGCCATGAATTCCACCACCCAAATCAAGGACTAAGCCACGTGTTCGGATTTGATGAACCTTAGCAGTTAACTCCACTCCTATCTTCATTTGCTTTGCACTCAAGGGCGCCTCAGCCTTCTTGTCTGTACTATTTGTCTTAGATGCAGCATCCGTCTTGCTTTTCTTAGAGCTTTTACTTATTATATCCAGTGCCTTGCTTTTATTGCCAGTTTTCGAAGGGCGTTTACTTTTATTCAACACGTCCAGACCTTCAGATTTTCTTCAGCATCACATTCTGCAACACTTGGATGAGAATCTCCGGTGTTGCTGGCGACAACTCTCTTCTCTTCGTTCCGTTACTTGAAGGCTGATTTTCCGATAAAGAGCCTTTATTTTCTTGCTCAATGTCATAAGACTCTTGCTTAATCGGAGTCTTGTAAATACCAACTGCATCTTTTGCTTTTTCTTTGCTTTGGAACCAGATACAGGTAGAATAGCTTTAGAGATAACTTAATGTTTCCACGAACATCCTGTCCAAGACACATGAAATCAAGCCGCTGGCCAATTGATAGGGCGTCCAAACTCGAGCAACCTAATTAAAGAAAGGGCCAATGAACATTGGTCAGAATGCAAAATGGGAAGGAAAAAAAATGAAATCAATTCACCAATTCACAAAATCCAAATATAGATGGAATTCCTTAACAACACAATCGCGATGGTTTTGCAGTGGATAAAAAGGAGCATGTTTCTACCTCTCAGACCGTGTGACTCAAAAGGTTTATTTACAAGAAATTAACGATTTGGAGCTAACTCGTTGAATCCACACAAAAAGAGCTTACCGGATCATGAGACAGTTCAGAAATGTGAAGCAGCCCTTGATGACCACCATTAAGCTCCACAAAGGCGCCATATTCTTTTATCGATGTAACGGTGCCTTTATAGATCTCCCCGCTCAAAATCTCACGACCAACTATTTCTTCAATCTGATAGAACCAAAAAGAAATATACATTTTTGGAGGCGATAACATCTATAGTTAACTTCGAGAAAAATAGCCAAAAACAAATGCACAAACAAGAACCAGGATAAACAACCAATTGAACCAAAGCCAAGGCCTTGCATCGAATTGCTTATTTTATAGGCACCCTAAAATTAGATATACTGATTTCACATTTGGATAGAATACAGTACCTTCTCTTGTGCTTTCTCCAATATTGACTGACTTTTAGCAAACAAAATTAGCTTCCCGTCATCCACTGAAATCCGAGCCCCTATTTTTCAGAGGATTTGATGTTTGAAAAATATTAATATTGAGAAAAAACAGCATAATTGTATAGAGACAAGTATACTGTATACATATCCACATATCTAATATACTTGAGCTACATGCCAATCGTAGTAATGAGAGCGGAAAGCCGGGAACACGTGCAATAGAACAAAATGAAAAATGCACCTAGGCAGACATACTCTTAGAGATGTTGGCAGGAATCATACACAGGTTTATCACCATCAATGGCAAAAAGGAATATTTCAGAAGGACAAAAATGCCGGCTAATAAATGCATTACTACCTTGATATTTGTATATATACCTTGAAAACTCGTCATCTGTAAACTGAATGGTAAAATTCAATGAAATTGTCGTTTTTGATGGAGATGGGGGATTGCACAGCATGTATTATGGTTATTGGCCATATTTATCTAGTAATATATTCTTTTTCCCATAACAAAAGCACTTAAAATTTAAGCAAATTAAGCTACTCCCTCCCCTTAGTCTCAAAATGTAAGGTTGTTTGGCTTTTTTGCTTTTGTCCCATAATATAAGGCCTTTTAGAATACCAATGGAACATTTATTACATTTTTCTTCCTTTTACCCCCTAATTTATAGTCAGCAGCTTTTCAATACATTACAACTATTCCATACTTTACAACTATTCCAATAATGGTAGGCAAAGGGAACTTCATATTTTTGTCTTTAAAATTTATGACACTCAACCACTTTCTTAAATAGTTTGAAAGCTCTAAAAAGCCTTATATTTTGGGACGGAGGGAGTATTACAGAAATTAAAGAACAGGAAATTTCCACATACCTGTCTCTTCCTCAATGTTCTTCTTTAGAGCACCAAGAGGGCCAATTATGCGACGAATAGCATCGTTGCTGTACTTTAATGTTACTGCATCACCAAACGCACAAATTTAAGTTAAATTTAACGTAAAAAGTGTTCAGTCTACAAGAAGGAGAAGTCATTTCTAGAATTTAGTGGAACAAAGAAGCAAATGAGACCAGAAGGTATCATAAAGAGTTTGTAAGAAGAAAGACGAGCATAAATAAAGGGTAATACCTAATCGAGGAGAATTTCTATCATCTTGGGAGCGTGGTGCATTAATCTCGTTCTCCATGTGGTCAAGAATATGAAGCCTACCTTTACGTGCCGGTTCAAGGCATTCACAAATTATGTCAAGAGGGATACCAGGAAGTTTCATATCCAACTGCATAGCTGTTACTCCATACCGAGTACCAGCTATCTTAAAGTCTATGTCACCCACATGATCTTCCAAACCCTGAGGATAGAAATCACAAAAAGGAAAAGACAATACAAGTGTCAAATGAGTAACGGTAGAAGAAAGGGGGGCTTAAATCATAATGTGAGACACAGCTTAAAGAAATGATAATCAAACATTAATAGAAAAAAATCATGAAGTTGTCTTACCAAAATATCGGTTAATATTCTGTAAGCTTTGGTTTCACCGGTTAAGGGATCAATATCACTAACAAGACCAACTGATACACCCCCAACATGTGTTTTATTGGAACGCCAGCATCCATCAAAGCCATGCTGCCTATAAGAGGCAAAAAAACAATCAACCAGATGGTAGTCCACATATATAAATTAACGATTTCGAGGAAAAAGGGGGAAAACACTCCATGTTTCCTACATTATCTTAAACCAGTTGAACTTCAATAGCAATCCATTTTTGTAAGGGATGGGGCGAAAGTAAAATATATACAGTTTCAAACCACCGCTCATTACAAACATATATACAGTTGAATCATAATAACAGCTTCACTTCACCAACCCAACCAAACACAACACTTGGTCATGTTAGTTAAGCTGTAAATTGATGGGACAATTCAGACAGTTAGGAGCGAGTTTACAGTCAAATGGGATAGGTAGGTCAACTTTACCTGCACAGGCTGCTGCCATTGACGTGGAGCCTTCAGATGCCATCACGTCAGCATTGATACGTATAGTGTAGGGAAATATATCTTCACCAGGCAATACAGCTAGTAATGCTTTCTCAGCAAGAGCTCCTGCATGTATGAAGAACTGTTAGAACACCTCAGCAGGGTACATCAGCTCAGCAGGGTCACCTCAGGAAGGTACCTCAGCAGGGTTCTAGTCTACTGACTCCTCTCTAAGTCATCAGTAAGACTAAGCTTTAATTTGTTAACATTCAATGTATTTTTTTCCTTGAATTAGCCCTAATAATCTTATAAATTAGTGGCTAATCATCCTGTTTTTCCTTGTCTTTTAGCGGAGAAACACCGTCCCAACTAACCGTTGGAGCAGTGTTTCCCTGCTTACCTTTTACTTTATAGCCGTTGGGCATCTCTTCTATAAATAGAAGTAAGATGGCCCCTAATTTGTAATGAGCTTTCTATTCTAAATAACAAGAATACTTTCCTCATTCTTTCTAAGTTTACATGGTATCGGAGCTTTAGATTTTTTATCTGGGAATTTCTTCTTTAATAATTCAAATTTCTTTCTGATCAATGGCTTGGTTCCACTGCAACTAGTGCAGCCACTGATTCATCTATTACTGAAAATCCTATAAACTCTGGAGAGCTTCAAAACATTCATCTTGGCTTACAAGTGAATGGAAAAAATTATCTGAAATGGTCACAGTTTGTCAGAACCTTCCTGAAAGGTAGAGGCAAAGCGAGCCATCTTTAGGGGACGGTCGGCCAAGGATGATCCAGGTTTGATAGGCCGGGATGAAAAGGACTCAATGGTGATGTCATGGCTCTGGAATTCTATGACTCCGTAAATCGGTGACCACTACATGTTTACGGAAGCAACTAAAGAAATGCAGGACACGACCAAGCGATCCTACTCGAGGTGAATGATCTTTGCTCAAATCTGCGAGATAAGAGCAAAGATTCAAAACACCAAGCAAGGTAACAAATCCATCACCGAGTATTCCAATCTTACGCAAGGTATGTGGCGGGAACTTGATCATTATCGGTGCATTCAAATGAAAGATAAAGATGATCTTTGCTACCTTGAGAAGGATGATGGAAAAAGATAGGATTTTTCCTTTCTTCTTGGTTTAAACCAGGACTTTGACCTGTGAGGTCCAAATTCTTGGAAAAGATGATCTCCACAATTTGAATGAAACAATTGCTATTGTTAGAAGCGAGAGGAAAGTAGGAGGGTGTCATGATTGACACTCCTACATTGATAACTCTGCTTTAATAGGCTGGTCGAGAGAATCGGGGGTACCACTAAGACCACTTGAGTCAAAGGGATATCGAGAAAGAAATTTCCTTCTCAAAAGGAAAATATGAAACTGATAGGGGCACGATCTGTTTTGCTCTCACTTTGTAAAAAAGAGCGAGACATACCAAAGAATTACATTGGAAATTGCATGGGAGACCAGGAAAAACAAAGAACCCACGGCTCACACTTTGCAAATTCAACAAAGTCTGAAAGCAATGGATGAGGTATGGATCAAAACCCCATGAATCGAGAATCCTACTCTTGGTCAATCAAAAAATAGAAATTGAGAAGTTCTAGATACCTTGGAAAATCCATCATCTTCAATGGTTTTTTTCGGTATGGCTTCTTTGAATCTCTTAAATCGAGAATGTTACCAGGATTGGGTTGTTGATTACGGGACTCACCACCATATGACTCACGATATTGCGTTTTTACTGTCATGTGCCTTGTACTACTAAAAGGAACATTCTGATTGCTAATGGTTCTTCATGAGTGTGGCGGGCATTGGAAATGTTCACTATAAACAATGACCTAACCTTAAAAGATGTCTTGCATGTTCCCGATCTCACTTGCTAGTCTCTGTCTATCGAGAAAGTTAACTAGAGACTCTAAATGTTATGCTCTTTTCTCTACTAACTTCATGTGATACGAGTTACAGAAACCATGAGGAAGATTGGACTTGCTAGGGCTAAAGAAGGTCTACATGTTTTGAAGAGTGAAGATAATGACAAGCTTAGTTGTCGAGAATACTTCTTTTTTGTCTAAGACTAGTCATGATAAGATTATGTTGTATCATGGGAGACTTGGTCACCCTCCTTTCAGATTCTTATGCATTTGTTTCTAATTTATGTAAAGGTTAAACTCTGTTGATTTCAAATGTAATGAATGTGAATTTGCTAAACATAAAAGGGTGTCTTATCCTATTGCATCTAATCTTTCTGCTAATCCTTTTAATCTTATACACAGTGATATTTGGGGTCCCTCCACCAACCCCAATATCAATGGTGCTCATTGGTTTGTCACCTTCATTGATGACTGTACTAGAACAACTTGGTTGTATCTTATAAAACAAAAATCTGATCTTGCACAGATTTTCCTGTAATCTACAATATGATTATGACTCGGTTTGAGGTCAAAATCAAAAGATAAGAACCCGACAATGCTAGGGATTATTTCAACAAATTCCTAAGTCCTTTTTGGAAGAAAAGGGATCATACATGAATCCTCTTGTGTGTACACACCCCAACAAAATGGGGTAGTGAAAAAGGAAGAATAGGCACTTATGGATACTGACTAGGGCCCTTATTTTCCAAATGAATGTGCTAAACATTATTGGGAGAGGCGGTCCTTCTTCTTTGCTCATCTTATAAATAGGATGCTACAAAAGTCCTTGGAAAAGAAGTCCTATTGATGTTCTTACTAAACACTTTCCAGTTTTCTTAAATGAGGGAGTTCATCTAAAAGTATTTGGATGTGAGGTTTTTGTTCACATACACCAACCTAACGGGAAAACTTGATCCCGGATCACATTAAGTGTGTGTTCATTGGATACTCCAACACACGAAAGGTTATAAATGTTACCATCCTCTCACAAAGAGGATTTTTATATCAAAAGATGTTACCTTCTATGAAATGCATCCTACTTCTCGAGGAAAGCTATAATTCGAGGGAGAACTTTAAATCCGATTATGAAAGGGGAAATGTTTCTTCTTGATATTGATTACGATTTTTCGAGAATCGCAGAGTCCTCAACAAGGTCCTCAAAGAGTCTAGTAATGATGCAAATCATGAAGGTACTATCTCTCGAACATGAACTTGATGTTCCTCTTCTTGAGCAACAATCGATGCTCCTCTTATGAATAAGAGCAAAGAAAAGGCTCCCATAATCTATACCGGAAAGAAGCTGGATGAGGGTTCAAAATGTGGTTCCAATTAAGGACAATACTATTGACATAAATGAACAAGATGTTCCATGTACAAATGAGGAACCTACTTCTGATGCTACTGATATTCCTCAAAACTTTGATGAAGATGATCCTACTTTTCCTATATCTGAACAGGAAAACAGTAGTGCTTCATCTACTAATGATCTTCCCATTGCCTTGAGGAAACCTACTAGGGCTTGCACCCTGCACCCTATGAAGAATTTCCTGTCTTATGACAGGATTTCTAGCAAACAAAAAAGGTTCATGAAGAACCTTCTAAATAGTTCTGTGCCCAAAAGATTCTCAGATGCCTTAGGAGATGAAAATTGGGTACAGGCTATGAAGGAAGAAATGAATGCTCTTGAGAAAAATAAAACATGGGAGCTTGCTGAGCTTCCTAAAGGGGCTAAAACTGTTGGCTGTAGATGGGTCTTTACCATCAAGTACAAGTCTGATGGCACTATTGAAAGATACAAAGCAAGGTTAGTTGCCAAGGGTTATACCCAAACCCGTGGAATTGACTATTTTGACACCTTTGCCCCCGTGGCAAAGATGAACACCTAATCAAAAATACTCCTATCCTTGGTCGCCAACCTTGATTTGAAATTACATCAATATGATGTAAAAATGCCTTTCTACAAGGGGACCTTGAGGAAACCATTTTATGGATATACCTCTGGTTTCCAAGTGGAAAAAGGAAAAATATGCAGATTAAAGAAAGCCCTATATGGTCTTAAACAGAGTCCCACAGGGCCTGGTTTGGAAGGTTCACAAAAGCTATGATAAGTATTGGCTATAAACAAAGCCAAGGAGATCATACCTGAAGAGAGTTTGAGAATGTGTTAACACAAGAGTAAACTTCAACTTAGTTTATTCATTGATATGAGAGGTGTATAAATAGATACAATTGAGAGAGAGACTAGCTAGCTAGCTTGGCGACCACTTGAGTATGTAGATGTGGGCGGCAAGCATGCAAAAAGTAAAAGTAAAAGCTATGTCTACATGACATAAAGTAAACTAGAGTTTGACATATTAATTGTTTATATGTATCACAATTAATATGTCTTTTACAAATACATAAAGTGTACAAATAATATAATACACGAAATAGAGATCATTGAACATGTTACTCAATCGAGAGGCATAAAACACCTGTTTGGTTTGCACCTATTTGAGGTAATATTTCCACACCCCATCAAGCCCAGAGGTCAGTATATGTTAATGCAACCAAGTTTGCTACTAGTCTCTTTGAACATAAGAGGTGGAATAGCCTTGGTAAGGATATCGACATTACGATCTGCTGAGGAACATCTTTGGAGTTGAATAATCTTGGCATCAATCTTCTCCTTGAAAAATGTCATCAATGTCCACGTGTTTTGTTTTGTCATGATGGATGGATCCTCTGCCATGCATAGTCTTTGAGTTATTATCACGCGTGAGTGTGATAGGAGTTCTTTGAAGAAGGTCTTTGAAGTTCGATGAAGTACTCTTTTGAGCCAAAGAGCTTCACAAATGCCTAAGACAAGTGCCACGAGTTCGAACGTTCAAAGATCGCTTGAACCACGATGGGTTGTTTCTTGCTCCTCCAAGTAACAAGATTGCCCCATACATAGGAACGATGCTTTGTGGTCGACCTTTCATCTATGTGGCATCCAAGCCCAATCGACATCGGTGTAGACGCTTGATGGATCTATCGGCCAGACTTGGTGAAGTGTAACCCTTGGCCAGGAGTAGACTTCAAATACCTCGGTATTCTTTTATTTGCATCCCAATGTTGCTCAATGGGCAATGCATGAACCGACTAACGGTGACACCATATGCAATATCAGGTCTTGTATGGGATAGGTAGATGAGTTTCCTACAAGTTTTTGATATTGTTCCTTTCTTACACAATGTCACCATGTAGCGAGCGGGTATGGCGAGGGTCTCTTTGGGGATCTGACGGTTTTGCACATGCATTTCCTTCAAAGAGTCCAGTACATATTTCCTTTGGGAGGCCGAGATTCCTTTGATGTTTCTAGCTACTTCCATGCCAAGAAAATACTTAAGTAAACCCAAGTCTTTCACCCGAAATACCTTTGCCAAGTGATTCTTTCAAATGTTGGATCTCGGCGGAGGTCATCTCCGATAAGGATGATATCATCCACATAGACAATAAGAATAGATCTCTTACGGTTGGTTGTCTTGATGAACATAGTGTGATCGAAATTGCATTGGTGATATCCAGCGACTTTGACCACAGATTGTTAATTTTCCAAACCATGCCCTTGGTGATTGCTTGAGCCATATAGAGATTTCCTCGGTTGCACACCTTGCCTTGAGTATGAGGATTGATAAAACCAGGAGGTATAGTCATATAAACCTCCTCGATAAGGTCCCCATTTAGAAAAGCATTTTTGATGTCCAATTGATGAAGAGGCGATCAAGTTGGGCGGTAGAAAATTAGTACCACAGACGGTGTTGAGCTTTGCCACTTTGGTGCAAAGGTTTCTTTATAGTCAATGCCATAAGTTTGAGTGAATCCCCAGGCTACCAATCGGCTTTGTACTTGTCAATAGTGCCATCGGCAGATGTACTTGATAGTGAATAACCATTTGCGGTATTGTCTTCTTGCCTTTTGGAAGAGTTGTGAGATCCCAGTATGGTTATCCGGAGAGCGATCATCTCTGTTTTAACAAGCACCTTCCACTTATCATTTTGAAGGGGCCTCACGAATATTTCTAGGGATAGAGTGAGAGTCCAGGTCCTGTGTAAACATGGCAAAGGCAGGAGACAAGCGATCGTAAGATAAATAAGTATGAATAGAATGATCGGTGCATGATCTTT